>PVKS010027641.1:0-27297 GCA_004027875.1 Aplodontia rufa
AAAAAAAAAAAAAAAAAAAGAGATGTAGCTCTGAGGTAGAGCACTCCAGGGATCAATTCCCAGTCCAGCAGCAAAAAGGTGTCTTATGAAAGTAAGGTAAATAGCCAAGTGTTATACAGGTAGGTTAGGGTTTTAAAGTTGGGCATGGTGGTGCATGCCAGCAATCCCAGTGACTCTGTAGGCTGAACCAGGAGGATAGTAAGTTCAAAGTCTGCCTCAACAAATTAGCAAGGCCCTGAGCAACTTAGGAAGGCCCTTGTCTTGAAAAAATAAAAAAAAGGTGGGATTTGCCCAGTGGTTAGGCACCCTGGGTTCTATCCCTGGTATCAAAAATAAATAAAAAAAAAAGTAAAGTGTCAAATACTACTAAAGAAAATCTAAGCTATGAAAACATCCCTCTACCCAGTTCAGTTTCTGCAAAACAATTGTGAATTAATTGAAAAGTTCACTGATCTTCAGAATTTTCCTTTGGGATAAGAAACATTTTAATAAAATGCCTATTTAGCGGTTAAATTGTATTCCTAAGTGAAAGGGAACTCACTTTAAGTGAGCAAAATTATACTACGAGAACAGGTAGCCAGTGTTTATTGCTAGCTCATTCTGAGCTACTTGGAACTCAGGCAATCAAAATTGGTAGTTTTACATCAGATAAGAAATGCTACAGAAGGGCACGTGCTGAATAGCCTAGTATTCATTTGGGTATTTTTAAGCTTTCTTTGTTCCAATTTGACCTCATTTTCCAATCTCACAGTATGTTGTCATTACCACCATAACACTGGATAAAATAGGGATGTGGGAAATGCTGACATGGATCAAAACTTCACATAGTATTCCTTTATCTAAAAGCATGTTCCTTAAGACTTGGTGTGCTCATTTTGTATCCCTGCAATTCAGTACAGGTTGGCAATTAATAAAGACAAGCTACTTTCTACAGAAGTGCAAGCCCGTTCTTCACAAACTACAATTACAGTGGCTCAGCGGTTCCAGCGCTTGCCTCGCAAGCAAGTATCCAAGTTCAAACCCCAGCACCACGTACACAGCAAAGTCATTATGAAAAACTAAGTAAAATTGTTTCTTGCTTTCTCTCACTGTCCCTCTTTAAAAAAAAAAAAAACTACTTTCCTTACATCATTACGTTATTGACCAGGTTTTTTAGGCACTGCTTTGTCAAACATCTATTCTCAACAAACTACAGTGGGAATAGATACACTTTTACTCAAGAGGTAATGCTTTGGGCTGGAGCGGTGCTCGGTGGTTACCGTGCTTGCCTGAGGACATTGGTTCAAACCCCAGCACCATGTACATAATTAAGTGTTGGAGCAAGGAAAGTCACATGAAAAACAAAACAAAAAAAGCAGCAATGCTTGCCTGTTATTGGAGCTACTTTAGAGGTTAAGGCAGAAGGATCATCAAGTTTAAGGACAGCCTGGTGTCTTAGGAAGATTCAAAATTTTTCTTTAAAAAGGGCTGGGAGGTAGGAATTGCTAGCCAATAGCCCTGGAGCCAATAGCTGGTATAGGAGGGAGATGCTCTTTATTTTCTGGGAGCAAGAGATTAATAAATACAGCTAACAATTTTAAGCACCTTCAATTCTGCTGACAGCTAATGGTAATAGGGGTCCATACATATATAGTAAAACGTGGCTAACATGGATAGAGAAATGACAGAAAAAGAGCATTTTAATAATCAACTTAGACTAAATCTATCCAACATTCCAGTACTTTGCAGTCAGTGTAACATGCCATAAACGCCTCAGCTAAACAAAGCTAGCATTCAGTCACATGTACCTTACTACATTATTTTGTTGAACACTTCACCAACCAAAGGGCTTATATTAGAAGGCATTATTCTTGAGAAACGAATTTTCATTTTATTTTTGTGGTGGGAATCAAACCCAGGACATGCACATGCTAAGCAAGCAATCTACCACTGATCAACACCTGCAGCCCCAACAAATGAACTCTAAAAATTTGTGTCTTAAACTTTCAACTTTACACCTACTACCATGTGGGCCCAACGTGCCTGCTTCAGAGCAAAAATTCAACACAACCTTAAGTTATAGATTCATCTTTATTTTAAGTCTGATCTGCCAAGTTAGCGTTTTCCACCAACCCGGGGAGCAGAAACCTTCACAGGCTTCACAATCTTTTGCTTAGGTGCCGCTTTTGTGGGAGCCTGTAAAAAAATAAAATATTATATGAGATTATTCCATGATACTGTATGACTCTACTTTTATCTCCAGATTTATATGTGTGCATATATCCTACACTGCCTTAATAATTTAACTACATTCCCATTATTAAAATTTTTTTTATATAAACCCCCAATGTAAAAGTTCATTTCCATCTTTATAATGAAAGACAAACTATCACAATGGGCATAAGGAGACACAATTAGTAAATACAGTATGGGATTCTAAACTGTATCCTAATACAAAAAGGATTGCTGTTTTTATTATGAGCATAGGACCAATATTAATTAATTTTCTGGCTTAATTTTTACTGTGGTAAAAAGAAAAGCTGGGTAAACTATCCTGTTATCAAAACTTTTCTGAGTCTAAAATTATTTAAAAATAAAGTTTAAAAAACAAGCCAACTTTTTATTTTTCCCATTCACAATACCTAACATCAATAGATTCGTTGGTTCCTAGAGAATTCTTCAGAGATCTAAACCAATCACCCAGAAATTCAACAGAGCCTTGAGCCTTGTATTAATTTGCAACAGTGACACTGTTATTCACTCCTCTTTGGTTTAAAAACAAAACTTCCTGTTAAAATTAAAACCCCCCAATTACCTTAGCAGCAGCCATTGCTGTCTTTTTGGATGCCTGCTTGGCTTTTTTGGCTTCCTTGGCAGCCCTGTGGAGTTAAAGATAAATTTAGACAAGGCACTTTACTTCCTAAGGGTACAACTTACTGGAGCTGGAGCGTTGGCTCAGTGGTAAAGCACTTGTGTGAGGATGTGGGTTCGAACCCCAGCACCACATACACAACTAAGTGTTGGAGAAATAAAAATCAAATGAATGAATAAAATTGATTCCATTCAAAAAAAGAGGGGGGTGCATGACTTATTAATAAGGACTTAAAAGTTCTGGGTCAGTAGAACTCTCACATTCCTTCATTCCCCACTATTATTTGTAGGTTAAGTCCAAAATCCAAGAGGATTGTTAATAAATTTCATTATCAAGTCAGCATACCATAAATTAAATTGTACAGTAACTTTAACTGCAAATATAATTTTATTTTGTTGTACTGCCTGAGCTATATCTCAAGTTGACCTTGTGAGGCAGGAGGATCACAAGTCTATAGTCTGGCCTTGAGCCTATGATCCACCTGCCTCAATGTCACAGTTGCTGGAATGATCAGTTGCTTAAAGCCTCAGCAATTTAGGAAGACCCTCTCTCTTAAGCTAAAAGTACATGGATGTAGCTCAGTGGTAAAGCAACCCTGGGTTGAATACTTAGTACTGAAAAATAAATTAAGACTATATTGTAAACAAAAATGAAATCTAAAGTTTACCCCAACAGTTGAAATCTCCAGTGAATCACTCTTTACCTGATGGCTTGTTCCCGTTGAGCTTTTCTAACTTCTGGTTTCTGATTCCTCTTGGCCATTATATCCGCAAGAGATGCACCAGTGATGGCCCTCTGAAATTTGACTGCACGTCGAGTTCTCTTCTTTTGAATTTCTTCCTACAAAACAAAAATATGAGAGCATGCTTATTAACCTAGTTTTTTAAGAAAGGTTTAATGGGGGAATTGAGCTTACCAATATTGTTTAAACCATCTATTATAAATCCTAACCCTTTTACTCCTTTAAAAACAAAAAACTGACCTGTCAGGAGAATTGAAAGTGACTTTATAAACTTCAGCACCATGTATACAACTAAGTGTCAGAGAAACAAAAACCAGATTAAAAAAAGAGGTTCTCTTTCTCTCACTCCTATCTTTAAGAAAAAAGTTTCCTTAAGATTCTGTATTAGAAACCTGAACTCCAGTGCACCTCTAAATTAAAAGACAATTAAATGTACTTCATTTAAGACATTAATTCATTTAAGGCACAGATATGCAAAATGACCTTAAAATTTCTAACAAAATGCAGAGAAAATAAATCGTACTGTAGAAAATGCTAATATTTACCTGTATCATAGTTTTTTAAATTTCAAATCCTTTTAAAGTATTTATCTTATTGTGGTAAAATGTACATAACATACTTGACCATTTCAAAGCTATGATTTAGTATTATGTACACTCAGTGTTGTGCAAGGATCACCATTAAAGCCAGAACTTTTTTAGTATACCAATCTCTGCACCCATTAATCACTAAATCCCCATTCCTTCCTTCCCTTTACTTTTCTATTAAACAACTTATAAAAGTGGAATCACAGCCAGTGTGGTGGCACACGCCTACAATCCCAGTGGCAGGAGGATCACAAGATCAAAGCCAGCCTCAGCAACTTAGCAAGACCCTGTCTCAAAATAAAAAGGGATGGGGATGGAGGAGGTGCTTGAACGGTTGGAGCACCTGCCTGGCATGGGCAAAGATCAGGGTTCAAAGCCCAGTATGACAAAACACATTCATGTGTTGGAGAAACAGGCCAAATGAAAAAAATAAGTAACATCCTCTTAATAAACAAACAAACAAACAGGGGGAAGGGAGGCTGTTCCCCACTGGGGATGTGGCCTAGTTCAGTGCCCCTGGCTCAGTCCCTGGTACCAAAACAAAAGCAAAACAAAAAAAGTGGAATCATATATTCATCCTTTCATCTGGCTTTCATATACAAGTGGCTGGCTGTCAGTCTTTTTTTTTTAAGGCTGAACAAGCATAACAAGCTGAGGATTCACAACCCAAAAATCCACACTGCTCCAAAATCCAAAATTTTTTGAGCAACCACAGGATGAATTCCACACCTGACCATAGGTGAAAGGCTGTCAAAATGCAAATGAACCAAATTTATCTTCAGGCCCTATTTGTAAGAAACACAATGAATTGTGTTTAGATTTAGGTCCCATCATCAAAATATCTCATTATGTATATGCAACTATTCCAAATTCCTAAAGAATTCCATTAGTAGACACGGCTTCAAACATTTGGAATGACATCTATTCAACCTGTACATTTTATTATCCATTCATCTTCTGACATTTGAGTTACCTTCACCTTTTGGCTGCTATGAAAAATGCTACTTACTATCATCAGTATACAAAAGTTAACTGAGTATCTGTTTTTCAGTTCTTTTGGGTATAAATATAAAAAGACTTGAACTGCCAGATCAAAAGATTGATTTTAATATTGGTTAAATGCTTTTCCACAGTGACCACACCATTTTAACCATCAGCAATGAACAAGGATTCCAGTTTCTCCATAGTCTCACCAACACCTATAACACCCCATTTCTTTTTTTGACAACCACCCCCCAAATGGGTCTGTGAAGTCCATTTTTTTTTTAAACAAAAAGAGAGAGTGAATCATTCTTATTTATTTTTTTCATCTAGTTTTATTTCAACACTTAATTGTGTATGTATTACTGGGGTTTGAACCTGGGTCCTCATGCGTGAGCCACTGCTCCAGCCCTCGGCTGGTTTTTGTACAGTTTTTCCAGTACTTAGTTGTGTATGTGGTGCTGGGGTTCAAACCCATATCCTCACACATGCCAGACAAGCGCTCCAACCACTAAACCACCACCACTCCAGTCCCTGGGAAATCCACTTTTAAAGAAAAACAAGAAAAAAAAAATTCTGCCCCCTGTACTGGGTATTGAACCCAGGGCCTATAACAGGCTAGGCAAGCAATCTACCACTGAACTATATCCCCAGCCTTTTTAAATTTTATTTTGAAACAGCATCTGACTAAGTTGCCCAGTCTAACCTGAAATTGTCCTCCTTTAGCCTCCTGAGCAGCTGGGATTGCAGGTGTCTACCACTATGCAGGCAATCTCCTTCTTAAAAAATAGGATGGCATTTATTTCCCACTATACCTAGTAGTCTTTCACACAAGGGAAGCTCACTAAATAAGCATAAACATTCCAGGTTCCCTGAAAAAGTAATTGTAGTGGCTGGAGCTGTGGCTCAGCGGTTTCGGAGCTTGCCTAGCAAGCACAAGGACCCGGGTTTGAACCCCAGCACCACGTACACAACTAACACAACTAAGTGTTGGAGCAACTAAGGCCATGTGAAAAACTAAATGAAGTTGTTTCTCTCTTTCTCTGTCTCTCTCACTGTCCCTCTCTAAAATATTTTAAAAAAAAAAGTAATTGTATTCCTACCACACCACAATCAAAACTATGCCTCAAAACAGCTCCATCACCCAGCCAAGGACACCAAAGAAAAAAAGGGACCCAAAATTTTATTACAGATTTGAGGATGAACCAGTACTGCTCGTTGGGAGACTCCATTGATATCTACCTCAGGGCTAATCCCATAAGGATTATATTAGAAACCAAGTTGAAAGGACGACTCAGTTTTCACTCAGTGAAACATTTCCATCATGCTCTAAAACCCAAATGTGACCCATATAACTTGTTTGACTTAGGTACAAAGGGGTATTTTCTAATTGCAACTCCAATATTGCCAAGCCTAAGATATGAAAATAGGGACTGTTTACATCATCCTTTTTCACTTCATAACAGAAACCATTGCTCAGAAAAAATTCCTTTAGCGATTGCCCCACAAAAATAAATACGTATTCCACTTACCGACTGACCCTTTTTGTGCTTTCTTCTGTAGAGGACAGTCCAGTTTATCTGCCGAGGATTCCTCTTGGAAAGGAATGCTGACTCGCATTTTGCATTAAGAAACTGGAAAACCTGATGTGACAAACTCAGTGATTACCTACTCAACTATACAAATAAGCATTCTACTTTCTTTAATGAAGTCGGGCCCCACAATGATCAAAAAACTCAGGTTATTCAACTGTCAGGTACCTGAGTGGTACCGCGTCGCAGCTCTTCTCCCGAGCACGCAAAACCACGCTCTTAAAGAGCTAGGGTGGGGGTGTCAAATTCCGGGAGGAATTCTGCTCGCGTCCCTCCCCGGATTCCAAAAGGACTTGAGGCCCATTAAACAAGCAATCACCTGGGTATCCCAGTTATTTCCCTCACCCTGGGACATCAATTACACAAACCAATCATTTCCCACGTGGATCACACTAGATTAAAGCTCAAAACTGGTTTACTTAACAGTTTCTGATCCTAATGACCACTCCACACAGGGCTCCCGAACGCTTTGAGTCCAAAAGTCTAGGGGTAAATGAAGCCGTCTAGACCGAAGGGGTCGGCCTTTCCTTTACAAAGCTCGGAAAGCTGCCGATAGCTGACGCGGCCTTTTACCTTCCCGTCGGTCCTGGCATAGCGCCGCCCGTGTCCTGGGTATATCTTGTACCCGCTAAAACTACACAGCTCGACCCTGTAACAAAAAGCGAAACTCCATTAAGGTGGCTGGTTACAGCAAATAGAAGACATGCTCAGGACGCCGCAAAGGCGCTGAACGAGAGGATGGAAGCAGATTGAGATTCACGCTTACTTCATGGCGATGGCTTTCGGAAAAGAAGAAAGATGGCGAAAAGGCGGAGAGGATCATGGGAAGAGACCTTATAAGGTCCCAGGGGAATCTCCTCCCCAATCCCTTTCGCTGACTCCGGCGCTCGGTGATGACATCACGCCACGGCTCGGATCGCGGCGTCCTCGGCTGCTGCGGACGTCGGGAGGTTTTTCGGCCAGAGTGCAGGACGCTCTAGGGAGAGAGGAAGGAAACAGCCGGGTAGGCTGGATAGTCGTCAGTTCTGGGTCAGTCGGCTTCCCATGCTCAAGTGTCGAGAGCCAGCATGCCTACTGCGAGGAATGTGAACAAAAGAGAAGGTTGTCTCCGTCCTTGCTTCCTCTTCCTTTTGTGAAGACCCACAGTCGAACATCCCGCCTGTAAAACACAAGTGACATTTTGCCTTCCGTGTTGGTCCTTTCCCAAAACCAACGAAGTTAAAATTCTAGGGACCGGGATGTGGCTGAGCGGAAGAGGGCTTACTGGTGGGGATTAAACCCAGGGCTTCGCCGGGTTTGAACCCAACACCCGAAAGAAAACAACAACATTGCGTTTAAAAACAGCAAAAAAGACATCTGGAACTGTCTCCCACCCTGATGGCGCTTTGCGTTAGGTACGTTCATGGAGAGTTTTCTTCGTGCCAGGATTTGTGCTAGAGTTTACATACTTTAGCTTATTTGTTTACAAAATTACTGTTGAGTATGTGAGGAAACCACAAATTAGAGTAGCAGCTCAGAGAGGAGTTAGTTTGCGGCGAATGGTGCCATATGAAAGTCAAAGAAACTGAAGGAGGGCTGGAGTGGTGGCTCAGTGGTTTCAGCGCTTGCCTGGCAAGCACGAGGACCAGGGTTCAAACCCCAGCACCACGTACACAACTGAGTGTTGGAGCAACTAAGGCCATGTGAAGAACTAAATAAAGTTGTTTCTCTCTTTCTCTGTCTCTCTCACTGTCGCTCTCTCTAAAAAAAAAAAAAAAAAAAGAAACTGATGGAGACTGAAGCTATTGCCAGGCCCAGGACCTAGGCCTCAATTTCTTGCGCATTTTTTTGTGATACTAGATACTTAAGTATTTGAAAGGACAATGGCAAGAAGGAATCCTTGAATTCTGTGAGATTCCAGATATTATTTCATCCATTTCCACACATGTATAAGTTTGTTGGAATGAACTCGGCTACTATTAATTTTTTTTAAAGTATGTGTGGTGGGGGATGTTTATTACAGACCAAGTCCTGTGAAAGGAAGAGGGAGAAAGCAGTATCAGGCAGAAGAAGATGTTGAACACATGACAGGACCACCTGAACCTCAGTCTGCAAGGAGCTCTGGAACCATCACCAAAGAAGGAGTTCCCAGAAAGAGGGACTTGGGCAGAAATGAATCTAAGGATGTGTCAGAGACACATTCAAGGAGAATGTGGGTTATCTCAAGAATGAGACATCATTTCATGGTAAAGCAAGACAGATAATTCAAAGTGGATTATAGGCCATATTGAGAGTGATCCTGGGCAGTTTTGTTATTGTTTTGTTTAAAGGAAGCTTGGTGAGAAGGTATGTGAGGATGACATCAGTCACAAGACAGGTTATGGTGGTTGGATCATTCTCAGGAACCTTAGGGTGACATGGTCTCCATTATCTGATCTGAAGTGGGTAGCATTGGGAAGTACCCTAGAGTACAGGTTTCTTTAAATATTGTGTCTCTCACAGTGTTTAGTATATTATGTAGGCTAATTAATAGTGTACAAGGTAATTTTCATAAGTGAGTGAATTTATAACTAAGATTTATAGATTTCCCAGAAATTTAGGACTGACAGGCCTGTGAGAGAACTGACTTGGGGAGTGACAGGCTGGGAAGAAAGATATGCAAAGCTTTAGCATAAGACAAAGGACTTTTTAGAAGTTGCCAGGGGTGGTGGCATATGCCTACAATCCTAGAGGCTCAGGAAGTTGAGAGAGAAGGATTGCAAGTTCAAAGCCAGCCTCAGGAACTTGATGAGGGCCTAAGCAACTTAGCAAGACCCCATCTCAAAATAAAAAGTAAAAAAAGGAGGAAGGGTACCTGGAGATGTGGCTCGTTGGTTAAGTGCCTCTGGGTTCAATTC
This sequence comes from Aplodontia rufa, assembly GCA_004027875.1. Classification (NCBI taxonomy): domain Eukaryota; kingdom Metazoa; phylum Chordata; class Mammalia; order Rodentia; family Aplodontiidae; genus Aplodontia; species Aplodontia rufa. The sequence continues at coordinate 9,630 of PVKS010027641.1, forward strand.
TTGGCACCAAAATAGTATTCAAGTTAGATTTTTCATCTGGGTATAGTGACATGCCTAGGATGTCCATGTCAACCTAAGGATCCTGAGAATGCCCAACTACCTTAAACTGTCTTGTGTCACAAATCTATAATCCCAGTGACTTGGGAGATTGAAGCAGGAGAATTGCAAGTTCAAACTTGAGATCAATCTAGGCAACATAAAGACCTTGTCTCAAAATTTTAAAAAGGGACTGAGCATATAATTTAGTGGTAGAGTACCCCCTAGCGTTCAATCCCCATTATTAAAAAACAAACAAAACCCTAAAATTATATTTTCCTCTTTCTTCCTTTTGTCTTCTTTCTACCTGTTTTATTTTTTAATGTCTTCTGTCTTACCTCAGAACAATTATTGACTTTCTGAATGTCTTGTGTTGGGTCAAATGACCAAGGAGCGTTATACCTCCACCTTGCTCAGGCACCAGATCTGGGCTGTCCCTGTGAAAGCAAGATCTCAAGTGAGATCTCAGTAAGCTGAGCCAGACCCTGCTAATAACTGGAGGAGGATGCTGCCATGCTGCCCACCGTTAGGCAGCAACCCCTTTCTTGAAGGGGGATCTGAAGAGAGCAACGCTGTGTCTTCCACAATAGAAAGAGTGACTATTGCAGTTTGCAATTCCAAGACTCTCAGGCATTGACTTTATAGAGAGCATTCTCCGAGGAATGCCTATAAATTATATTAGAAAATAACTAGGTTAAAAAATAATGCTGTGCTTCTTGATTGATATGTACAGTAGTACTGATGAAACACTTTTTAATAAAAAATCTCAATTTACTCAGGCTTTCATATCTATCAATTTTAGGAAATACCAGGGACAGAGGAACATGTAAATTGACTATAGGGACGCAGTTGGCAATTTCTAGCATGTGAGGAAACAGGATGACTCTTGAACAACTATAAAGTGAAGAAAGAGATTAGAACCTATAAACAGGACCAGCATGTGAATAATTTGCAGGGACAAGTGCAAAATGAAAGTGAGCTAGAAAAAGGTGTTGCTAAAGGTGCTAAAGTAAAAATCTTACTTAGTTTCTGCTGTAATATATTCCTTGAACTTTCATAGTATTTCTTCGTTTGCAGTTTAATATTATGCTCTTAAATCAGCACATATGCTGGGCCAGTGCAGCCCTCACTGGTGCCCAGGGGCCCAACATGTTTGCTTGCACTCAAATGGCCCACCAGCCCTCAGTCCTGGCTACAAAGGCAGTGCCCTAGCTGAGGGCCAGAAAGTTTAGCCAGCTGTATACCACTGACCTCCTGGGCAAACCCACAGCAGACAGGCAACCCGCTTTGAACTTATTTTGTACCTGGATCTTGGATGAAGTATTATATCATTTGCCCACTTGGGGGACAAGGCACATAGTCATGGTGGTAGAGAGAGTACAGAGAAGGGGAGTCTGGCATAATGGAACTTCAGAATTAATCTACAGAGGCAGCAGAAAGTGGGACTACATGTGAGCTGAGGCACCAAGCCCAAATTACATTCTCTATTATTTCATTATACTTCACTTACAAAACATGAAAATCAAAGGGAAAGTTAAGACTTTGAATATAGCAGCTGCAGAATTTTAAACTCAATTAGGACCTGTCCTTAGTTTGGTGCCCTGTGCAACTACACTGGTTGTGAACTGGGCTCAATGGTGCATGCCTGGTTTCCTGGCAACTAAGGAGGCTGAGGCAGGAGGATTTAAGTTCAAAGCCAGCCTCAGCTGTTGTTAACCAGTCAATCTGATAGGAGCCTGCTAGTGATCGGCTAGCCTTCTGGGAAAGAGTGCCTGATGAAGAACCTGCACACTGTGTTCCAGGACAGCCAGTACTAGAATTGAGGCTATGAGAGCTGCACATGGTAAATCAGGAAAACAACACCTCTATATTCAAGGGCTGTACTCATAGGCTCTCTGTCCCAGTTGGGCTGTGCTGAAAGTTGACATGTCCCTTGACATGTGCCAGTTTACCCATGTGCTCTTTGAATTCATCAGCTTGTCCTTTCTTTAGAAAAATATTATTCTTAGTTAAGTAATAAGAAATCTGTTAAACATGTTTTCATCTACTAAGTATACCTCTATATATTTTTGTCCTACTAAAAAGTGCACATCTTATAAATGTTTCTTTCTACATCCTAAAAATTGCAAGGGAGAAATCAGATTGCCTCTGAGTAGTCTCCCTATCCTCCCCCACTGAACATCTCAACTAGACTTTGAGTCTTATGTGCATGAAAGTGGACCGATCATCAGTTGGTGAACATTTGTGGCACTCAGAAACTTAGTCCCTAAACAACTTACTGAGACTCTGTCTCAAAATAAAAAAGACTGAGGATGTAGCTCAGTGGTTAAGAATACCTGGGTTCAATTTCCCAAAAGAAGAAGAAGAAATTAATAAGCCTTATCACTAACCAATTACAATGTGTGGATTTTATTTAATCCCTGATTTGAACAAACAAGCTCAGGAAATATTACTGGGGCAATTAAAATACTATCTGGATTTTTTATATCAAGATTCACTATGTTAGGTGTTATAATCATACTGTTATATATTTTTAAAAAGCTCTTGTTTTTAGAGAACATTTATATTAAATTTTAGAGAACATTTATATTAAATGTTTAAGAATTATATAACATGATATCCGGTATTTACCTTAAAATAATCTGATGGAGGAGTTAGTAGAAATATGCATATATGAAAAAATGGTTGGCCAGGCATGGGTAATGATTAAAGTGGTGTTGGGTATTCTGAAGATGGCTCCCTTTAGTTTCCCCAAATATGAAAATCTTCAAATAGAAAATTCAAAAATAATTTTACAGTTACTACCTACATACCTACCACTCTGAGTCTATTATCAATATTTTATGTTTTTATTTTATTTTTTTAAAGAGAGAGGGACAGTGAGAGAGACAGAGAAAGAGAGAAACAACTTTATTTAGTTTTACACATGGCTTTAGTTGCTCCAACACTCAGTTGTGTACGTGGTGCTGGGGCTTGAACCCCGGTCCTCGTGCTTGCCAGGCAAGCGCCAAAACCGCTGAGCCACCGCTCCAGCTCCATATTTTATGTTTTTAATGTATAGTATACCTCTCTGAACACTTCAGCATGTATTACATTAGCGCTCAATGCCTCTCTAGTTTCCTCTTGATATTTATTTACAATGAAATGCTCATTCATAAAGGGAGTCATCTTCAGGAAGATTCTAGTGTTACTGATTGTGTGAAAAAAGCAAACCTAATAAATGATGGTTTTGTATGATTTTATAAATAATAATTGCTTATTATTTTTTACATACTCTATGGATTTTGCAGGGTTGGTACTGAACATTGACCCTCGGGCCATTATACAACTGAGCTACATCCCCAGTCCTTTTTATTTTATTTTTTAAGAGAGAGAGGGACAATGAGAGAGAGAGAGGTAGGGAGAATCAATTTTATTTACTTTTTCATCTGGCCTTTATTTCTCCAACATTTAGTTGTATACAAAGAGCTGGGGTTTGAACCCAGGTTGTCACACATGCCAGGCAAGTGCTGTAACTGCTGAGCCACTGCTCCAGCCCCTCATTTTTATTTTTTAATTTACTTACTGTGACTGACTCAAAAGTGCAATCCTCCTACCTCAGCCTGATCTGTAACACATTGATGAAGAAAAGGCATAAGGAAAGAAAACTATAGGGGAATCCCACAAGATAATTCACAAAGATTTAGCAAGCTCAACAAGCTCTTAAAAAGTTTGAAGATGGCTGGGAATGTAGTTCAATGGCAGAATGTGTGTATATATATGTGTATATATATATATACATATATCCATATAATGTGTATATATGTGTGTGTGTGTGTGTGTGTGTGTGTGTGTGTGTGTGTGTGTATTGAACCCAGGGGCACTTAACCAATGAGCCACATCCCTAGACTTTTTTTTATTTTTATTTTGAGACAGGAATCTCACTCAGTTGCTGAGTGAAAGAGGTCAGCCTTGTCTTTTTCCCAAGTTTAGTGGAAATGCTTTCAGCTTTTCTACATTTAGTATTATATTAAATGTAAGATTGTCATATATAGCCTTTACATAATGAAGATAAGTTCCTTTAATCTCTATCTTCTCCAGATTTTTTTTTTACCATAAATGGGTGCTGAATTTTATCAAAGACCTTTTCGGCATCAATTGAGATGACCACATGGTTTTTGTCAAACATTCTGTTTAAGTGATGGATCACAATTATTGGTTTGTGTATGTTGAACCAGCCGATGTTGATGAATATCCTCTTAGTCTTTTTTTTTTTTTTAAAGAGAGGGACAGTGAGAGAGAAACAGAATAATTTTTTATTTAGTTTTTTACATGACTTTCATTGCTCTGACAATTCATTGTGTACATGGTGCTTAGGTACGAACCTGCAAACTTGCACATGCCAGGCAAGTGCCGTAACTGCTGAGTCACCACTGCAGCCTCATCTTAATGTCTTTTTGAATTCGGTTTGCTAGAACTTTATTAAGGATTATTTTATCTATGTTCTTCAGGAGCATTGGTCTGTAATTTTGTTTTTTGTTTTTTTTTTTTGATATGTCCTTGTTGGGTTTTGGTATCAGGGTTGTTTGCCTTATAAAAAGTGTTTGGGAGAGTTCCCTCCTTTTTGATTTCTTGGAATAGCTTTAATAAGGAGAGATGTTGGGTGTGGTAAAATTCAGTGGCACATCAATCAGGTCTTGGACTTCCCTTCTTTTGCAAGCTTTTAACTGCTATATGGATTTCAGTGCCTGTTATTGTGTTGTTTAGACTTTCAATATCATCCAGTGTCAATTAGGCAATGTTGTATGTACCTAGAAATTAGTCTATGTCTTCTATGTATCTGATTTAGGGCAATATAGCTTTTCAAAGTAGAGTCTGATAATATGCTGGATTTCCATAGAGTCAGTGACGATAACTCCATTTTCATTGGTGGTTTTGTTGATTTTTTACATTTCCCTCCTCTTTTAATGAGATTGGCTATCAGTCATTCAATTTTATTTAGTGTTTCAAAGAACCAGCTCTTTGTTTCATTGATTCTTTTTGTTTGTTTCTGATTTCAAGATTTCAGCTATGATCTTTATTATTGTTGCCTTCTGCTGGCTTTGACATTAGATTGTTCTTACGCTTGAATAGATTTAAGGGAGCATTAGCTTATTTTCTGGATTTTTAAATTTTTAATGTAGGCATTCAGGGCTATAAATTTTCCCCTAAGAATGCTTTCATGCTGTCCAAGAGGCTTTGATATGTCGTGTCTTTATTATCATTTGCTTCCAGGAATTTCTTAATGTCTGATCTCTTGTCTTTTTGAATCCATTCTTCATTTAATAGGGTATTATTTAATCTCCATGTATATATGTATTTTCTGTTATAATTTTTGCTGTTAATTTCTTGAATCATGGCATCAGGGTCTGAGAGAATACATGGAATAATATCTACTATTTTATATTTGATAACATTTCCTTTGTGAACTAGAATATGATCTAGAATAAGATCCATAAGCTGCTGAAAAGAAAATAAACTCTGCCAATTTGGGGTTGAATATTCTACAGGTAACTGTTAAGTCCATTTGATTTATGGAGTTTTTTTGGCTGGAGATCTCTTTTTTGTTTATTTTCTTTGTTGATCTGTCTATTGGTGATGGAGGACTATTAAAGTCTACCAGTGTTATTATGTTGAAGTCCATAAGTGGTTTTATGTCATAGAGTATTTGTTCCACATACTTGGGTGCTTTGGTGTTTGGATCATAAATATTTACTGTGGTTATGTCTTCCTGATGTATTGTTCCCTTTACTATGATATAGTGGCCTTCATTATCTCTTCTTTTTTTAAATTTTTATTCAATAAACATGGTCTTACAACAGGAGGGGTTCATCATCATACAATTAAGAACAAAAGTGTAATGACAGAACAAGCCAATATTGGTGTCAGACCATGGTTTCCCCCTTTGGATTCCCCATGGTTCCATGTTTCACTTTACTTAAGACCCAATTTGATTGGATTTCTTGTGGAAGTCAGAGGTTCCCCTCAGGTTACAGTCCCCCATACTACCTCCCTCTGGTCACCTTGATGTACTTCCTATTCCCTTCCCCGCCTCCCTAACCCCCTCCCTACATCCCCCAGGAACCTAAGCACAGTTCCCCATGATCATGTAAGAATTCATACATACTGAGGTAATTGTTAGGTTAGCCACCTAATGTACTAATTCTGCTTATATTCTAGCATCCACAAATGAGAGACAACATTCGGTCCTTGAGTCTATGAGTTTGGGATACTTCACTTAGCAAAATTTTTTCTATCTCCATCCACTTGGCTGCAAATGCCATAATATCGTTTTCTCTAATAGCCAAGTAGTATTCCATTGAATATGTGTACCAAAACTTTTGGATCCACTCATCAGGTGAGGGGCATCTAGGTTCCATAATTTAGCTATAGTAAATTGAGCTGCTATAATCATTGATGAAGCTGTATCTCTATAGTAAGTTGATTCTAGCTCTTTTGGGAAGATACTCAGGAGTGGGATAGCTGGGTCAAAAGGCAGTTCCAGCCTTAATTTTTTGAGGAGTCTCCACACTGCTTTCCAGAGTGGCTGTACCAGTTTGCAGTCCCACCAGCAATGTAACAGTGTTCCTCTTTTCCCACAGCCCCTCCAGCACCTGTCATTGTTTGTATTCTTCATTTTTGCCACTCTGACAGGAGTGAGGTGAAATCTCGTGAAGTTTTGATTTGCATTTCTCTTATTGCTAGTGATGTATTGCTAGTGATGTAGAGCATTTTCTCATATGTTTATGGGCTTTTTGGACTTCCTCCATTGAGAAGCTTCTTTTTAGTTCCATAGACCATTCATTAATTGGGTTATTAGTGGTTTTATTATTTAATTTTTTGAGTTCTTTGCATATTTTGGATATTAGCTCTCTGTCCGAGGTGTAGCAGGCAAAAATTTTCTCCCATTCTGTAGGTTCTCTCTTGAGACTCTTGACTAAATCCTTAGCTGTGCAAAAGCTTTTTAGTTTAATTGCATCCCATACATTTATTCTTGATTTTACTGCTTGTGCCATGGGAGTCCTTTTAAGGAAGGCAGTGCCGACCCCTATGTCATGTAATGTAGATCCTACTTCTTTTTCAAGCAATTGTAGATTTACTGGTTTAATATCCAGATCCTTGAACCGTTTTGATTTAATTTTTGTGCAGGGTGAAAGGTAAGGATCCAATTTCAGTTGTCTACATATGGCTTTCCAATTTGTCCAACACCATTTGTTGAACAGGCTATCATTCTTCCACACTGTGCTTTTGCCCCTTTTATCAAATATCAGATAGTTAAAGATATGAGGGTTCATATCAGAATCCTCTATTCTATTCCATTGGTCTTCCATTGTGTTTTGGTACCAATACCATGTTGTTTTTGTCACTATAGCCTTGTAGTATAATTTCAGGTCAGGAATTGAGATACCTCCTGCCTCCTTCTTGCTGAGTAATATTTTTGGCTATTCTGGGTCTTTTATTATTCCATACAAATTTGAGTATTGCTTTTTCTATATCCATGAAGAATGACGTTGGTATCTTGATAGGGATTTCATTAAATCTGTTTAGGGCTTTGGGTAAATGGCCATTTTGATGATATTGACTCTACCTAACCACGAACATGAAATGTTTTTCCATCTACTCAGATCTTCTATAATTTCTTTTTTTAAAGTTTGATCATTTTCATTATATAGGTCCTTAACATCCTTTGTGAGATTTATGCCCAAGTATTTTATTTTTTTGGAGGAGATGGTGAAAGGGATAGACTTCCTAATTTCTTCTTCAGCGTCCTTATTGCTGGAGTATAGGAAAGCTAATGATTTATTGGTGTTAATCTTATAACCAGACGCTTTGCTGAAGTCTTTGCTGAAGTCGTTTATAAGTTCCAGAAGTCTCCTGGTTGAGCTTATAGGATCTTCTAGGTAGAGGATCATGTCGTCCTCAAGTAGAGACAACTTGACTTCTTTTCCTATTTGAATTCCTTTGACTTCCTTCTCATGTCTGATGGTTCTGGCAAGAGTTTCAAGGACTGTATTGAATAAGAGTGGCGAAAGTGGACAGCCTTGTCTTGTTCCTGAATTAAGAGGAAATGTTTTCAGTCTTTCGCCATTGAGTATAATGTTTGCTATGGGTCTGTTGTAAATGGATCTTACATAGTTAAAATATCTTCCCTTGATCCCTATCCTCTCCAGGGTTTTGAGCATAAAAGGATGCTGAATTTTATCAAAGGCCTTGTCTGCATTGATTGAGATGATTATATGATTTTTATTTTTAATTCTATTTAAGGGGTGAATTACATTTATTGATTTGCGAATGTTGAACCCACTCTGTTTTCCAAGAATGAAGCCCACTTGATCATGATGCATTATCTGTTTAATGCACTTTTGGATCCAATTAGCTAGAATTTTATTAAGGATTTTTGCATCTATGTTCATCAGGGAAATTGGTGTATAATTTTCTTTTCTTAATGAGTCTTTGTTAGATTTTGGTATGAGAGTTATATTTGCTTCATAAAAAGTGTTTGGTAGTGCTCTGACCCTGTCAATTTCATCCAAAATGAGGATCGGTGATAATTCTTCTGAGAACATTTGGTAAAATTCTGCCATGAATCCATCAGGTCCAGTACTTTTCTTTTTTGGAAGGCCTTTGATTGCTGCTTCGATTTCAGAACCTGAGATAGGTTGGTTTAGATTGTCAATGTCTTCTGGTGTTAATCTGGGGGTGTTGTATGTGGCTAAGTATCTTTCCATATCTTCCAGATTATCAAACTTGGCAGAGTATACATTTTCAAAATAAGATCTGATAATCTCCTGGATTTTGGTTGAGTCTGCGGTGATATCTCCATTTTCGTCTTTGATTTTATTGATTTGCTTCATTTCAATCTTCTTTTGGGTGAGGTTGATCTCATTTATTTTTTTCAAAGTACCAACTCTTTGTTTTATTGATACTTTATATTGTTTTTTTGTTCTCAATTTTGTTGATTTCAGCTGTGATTTTAGTTATTTCCTGTCTTCTGTTAGCTTTGGGATTGGATTGTTCCTCTTTTTGTAGGAGTTTGAGTTGGAGCATAAGACTATTTATTTGGGCTCTTTCCAGATTTTTATGTATGCATTCAGTGCTATAAATTTACCTCTGACGTATGCTTTCATATTATCCCAGAGGTTTCGATATGTTGTTTCATCATTCTCATTCATTTCCAAGACTTTCTTGATTTCTGATTTCATTTGGTCTTTTATCCATTCTTCATTTAAAAGGGTACTATTCAATTTCCAAGTATTACAGCAGCTTCTGGTTTATTTATTTATTTTTTTGGTTGTTGTTGTTGTTGATTGCTAAGACCATGGCATTGTGATCTGAGAGGATAGATGGGACTATATCCACTTTCTTGAATTTGTTAAGGTTAGCACTGTGGACTAGAATGTGCTCTATTTTTGAGAAGGATCCATGAGCTGCTGAGAAGAAGGTATATTCAGCAGATTTAGGATGTAATAATCTGTAGATGTCTGTTAAGCCCAATTGGTTAATAGAGAAATTCAGATTGGAGATATCTTTGTTGATTTTTTGTTTTGATGATCTGTCCAATTTTGACAATGGTGTATTGAAGTCCACCAGTATTATTGTGTTAAGATCTATGAGGGATTTAATGTCCTTGAGTATTTTTTCTATGTATTTGGGGGAATTGTGATTGGGGGCATAAATGTTAATTATCATTAAGTCTTCTTGGTGAATTGTGACTTTTAGTATGACGTAATGTCCATCTTTGTCCTTTCTAAGTAGTTTTGGATCAACGTTAACTTTTTCAGATATTAGGGTCACCACACCAGCTTGGTTTTTTGGGCCACAGGTCTGGTAGACATTTTGCCAACCTTTCACTTTCTGTCTGTCTATTTTTTTAGTGTGAGGTGTGTCTCTTGCAGACAACATATTGTTGGATTTTGTTTTTTAATCCAGGAAGCCAATCTGTGTCTTTTAATTGGGGCATTGAGACCATTCACATTCAGAGTTAGGATAGATATGGGAATCTGAGTCCCAGACTTTGTATTTGTTGCTGTGTTTTGCACCATCTTGGGCTTCTATTGGAGTGTATTGTGATTGTAGACACTCTTTTGTTTAGGGGTTTAGAAAATTATTAGTGTGTTCTTCTGAATGCAGAATGTCCTTGAGAATATTCTGTAATGCAGGGTTTGTGTTCATGTATCTTGCTAGCTTGAATTTATCATTGAAGTATTTAATTTCTCTGTCACATTTAAAGCTGAGTTTTGCAGGGTATATTAACTTTGGCCGGAAATTGTTCTCTTTCAGGACTTGAAAAATATTGTTCCAAGCCCTTCTGGCCTTCATTGTCTGGTCTGAAAAATCCATACTGATTCTGATTGGTCTGTCTCTGAATGTGACTTGGGGCTTCTCCCTTGCCGCTTTTAGAATTCTTTCTTTATTTTCTCTGTTAATCATTTTATATGTGATATGTCTTGGTGAGTTTCTCATTTGGTTAGGTCTGTTTGGTGTTCTAAAGGTGTCTTGGATATGGTAATCTGGACCAATCCTGTTATGAGGAAAGTTTTCCCTGATTATTTCATTCAATATGTTCTTAATGCCTTCTGTTTGTTGTTCTATGTTTTCTTCCATTCCAAATACTCTCAGGTTGTTTCTTCTCAATGCATCAAATATCACTTGGAAGGTCTGGCCATGCATGATAATTTTCTTTTCTTGTCTGTCCTCCTTGAACTCGACATTGCTCAAGCTGTCTTCATTATCTGATGTTTGTTCTTTGAGGGCTGAGGTTCTATTTTCTGTTGAGTTTACTCTGGTGTTAGTATCTTCTAGTGAGGATTTGATTTGGTTGACAGTATTTTTCAATTCTGATAGCTCTGCTATATCTCTCTTCAGGATGTCTAACTCTTTATAAATATGATCTTTCATTTCATGGAATTGTTCCCTTATTTCCTTATGAAAGTTGTGTCTCATCACCTGAAACTGCTCTCTGATTTCACTCCTTAATTCTTCTTTCAACTCCTTGATTGAGTTACTGATCATAGCGTTGATATATTTTTCTTGGTTTTCATCCAGGACCCCTGCCACGGAGTCCTCGGATGGGGAACTGTGAGGGTGAGGATGGGAGCAATTACTCCTTTTCCTCATTTTCAGATACAGGGGATGTGGCTTCAAGACCAACTATGTTAGTTACTGTTATAAGGATTATTGGAGCTTCTTATGCCTGTACTTCGTTGGGATAGGGTGCTACTTGGGAAGCACAGCTCACTGGCTTCCAATCCAGTCAATGAAGAACTGTGAGCCTATAGGTACATATACTGAACAGTTTCAACTAGAACAGAAATAATTATGATTAGCACCTTTAGAAGCAGTTTTCTTCCATGAGAGCTGTCACAATATGTTAAGATAACCAGCAAATACCCATTTTTTTTTAAAGAGAGAGGGACAGTGATAGAGACAGAGAAAGAGAGAAACAACTTTATTTAGTTTTTCACATGGCTTTAGTTGCTCCAACACTTAGTTGTGTACGTGGTGCTGGGGTTTGAACCCGGGTCCTCATGCTTTCCAGGCAAGCGCCGAAACCTCTGAGCCACTGCTCCAGCCCCAGCAAATACCCATTTTGAAGAATGATCTTCACTTCAGTTGGCAGGGATTAAGAAGATGGGGGGAAGTACAATCTAGAAATCCAAGGAAGTGGAGTAGGGAGGTAGTGTGAAGCTCCTGAGTTAGGATAAAGAACTATAAGGTGTTAGCATGCATACAGCAAATTCAATTAGGAATAAGGAAAAGATAAAATTGGGATGGGAGTAGGTTAAAGGCTTTGAGTGAGGAAGAGAGAGAATAGGATAAAGTTTAGGAATTGAGAGAGTAGGGGGCAAAGAGGTTAATTTGAAGAGAGAAAGAACAAGAAAGAAAAAGAAAAAAATATAAAAGATATGGGTTGGGAAATTAGCTCAGTGGCAGAGCACTTGCCTAGCACACACAAGGCCCCGAGTTTGGTCCTCAGCCCTGAAAAAGAGAAAAAAAAAAAAAAAGAAGGAAAAAAGGAAAGAAAGGGCGGGCCCTAGGGAAGGGAAGCAGGAATAGAAGTGGTAAAATAAAGGAGGGGTAAAAGAGATATTAATAATGAGATTTGGGAGATCGCAAAAGGGTAGAAGCACAAGTAGGTAAAGTAAGGAGGTCAATCACAGTATACTTTCGATATTAATTGTGCTGACCAGAATCCCTCTGTTCAGGAGGGAGGAGAAGGAGATGAGCAAACGTACAAAGACACAAACTAAAACAAACAGGATCATAAAAAAAATAAAAATTTAAAAAGCGTGAAAAAATTCCCCCCCAAAATAGCTAATATTTCTATATGTCCATGAACCGATAAACTGTTCCAGCTATTGTATCAATACACATTGGGTACAGGAGATAAACAGGAGACAAGAAAGAAAGAAAAGAAAAAAATGTACATATGTATGCACAATCAGATAAAAAGTAAAAAATTCTTTTTTTTTTTTTTTTTTTAAAGAGAGAGGGACAGGGAGAGAGACAGAGAAAGAGAGAAACAACTTTATTTAGTTTTTCGCATGGCCTTAGTTGCTCCAACACTTAGTTGTGTACGTGGTGCTGGGGTTTGAACCCGGGTCCTCGTGCTTGCCAGGCAAGCGCCGAAACCACTGAGCCACCGCTCCAGCCCAGTAAAAAATTCTTAATGAAAACTTGGAACTATAGACCGTAAGGGCACCTCTGGGACCTTTGGTAGGAGATGCTCACTGTCCTTCTGGGTTTCAATATGAATGTCTCTCAGTCTGTGGTTATGTGATCTCACAAAAAGGACTGGGGTATCCTCAGGCTCCTAGGATTTCTAGGAAGGGCTTCCACTAAAGAGGACTGGTTCTGGTAAGCCCTGATGTTTGCCAGCCTCCCAGGGGAGCTGAAGCCAGAAAAGTTAATGAGCAGGGAGTATGGATGAATTCTATTCTTCCTCTGCTGGGAGATGCATGCACTGTGTCTCGTGGCAGAAGACTCAGAGCCTTTAACTTGTCATGTGATCCTTCTGGCTGAGGGGAGTGGACAGGGCAGGGAATTGCTCCCCTTTATTCCACAAACTGAAGAACTCCTAATAAGGGTGGAGTCTGGGCCTGGTCAAGGCTTCTTTTCCTGGATCAGACTGAAGCCCATGGCCTTTTCCTGATGCAGTTTTCATAGGCTGCTCTTAAAAGCCAGGGGGAACTGTGTCCTGGGGCTCTGAATGGTGGCCGGGCTAACCCACCGAGCAACCTGTTCCACCAGGCACCTCAGTGAGCTGCTTCCCAGCACAGCTCTCGTCCCCCCTGCAGTGTGTGAGCTCGGTGGATGTCTGCAAATGCGCTCGCCCAATGCTCTGTTTCAATTAGGCATGGGATCACAGCAGCGATGAGGTCGGTGAATGTTCAGAGACACAGCCGCAGCAGCTGCTTGCAGTCCTGCCCCTGCGGCTGGTCCACCTCGAGTTCGGGGAATGTAACTGATCCCACCTCCGTTCCTATCGGGATGGATAAATCCCTTTATCTCTCCTCGATCAATAGTCGATCACTGAAGCCGGCTCCGCCAGCATAAAGTAAACACAGCCAAGCTCCTGTGTTCCTGGTGCGGCAGACAGAATCCTTTTCTCCCTCTCCACACTTTGTCAGCTGCTCGCCGATGGTGTCAGAGCCCACAGGAAGTTAGCACAGGCAACTGTCTGTCTCCCTGGTGGGACGGATAAAGTCCCCTTATCTCTCCTCGATCTAGTGGCTGCTCACTGATGGCGGTTTTGCTGGCATAAAGTAAACACAGCCAAACTACAGTGCAGAATCCTTTCTCCCTCTCCACACTTTGTCAGCCTCTAGCTGATGGTGGCTGTGCTGGCAGAAGTCAACATAAGCAGCTGGCTGCATCCCTGGCGGCCGGAAAAAATTCCCTTTTTTTTTTCTCCCCACACAAAACTCCCAGGACTCGGCTCCTTAGAAAAGCTTCACAAACTAGCACTAGAAGTTCATATATAAATTCCCCTGAACGCACCTTGGGAAAAATTGAAGATAAACTGGGATTTTCCCAACCAGACCCAGAGCCACAGGAAATGCTGCCTCCCTTCAGCTCACCATCTTAGGAATCTGTCCTTCATAATCTCTTCTGATTAAATTTTGTGTGAAATACTTTGTTGAAAATAAGTAGTGCAACACCTGCTTGCCTTCTTGGGCTGAAAGACTTGTTAATTTTTTTTCCTTCCTTTTATCCTCAATCTGCAGATTTCTTTGGCTGTTAGATGGGTTCCTGTAAGCAGCATATTGTTGGATTTTGTTTTTTGATCCAATCTGATAATTCGTTTTTTTTTTTTAAGAGAGAGGGGCAGTGAGAGAGAGAGAAAGAGAAAATCAATTTTTATTTAGTTTTTCACATGACTTTCATTGCTCTGACACTTTGTTGTGTATGTTGTTGTGGGGTTCAAACCCATGTACTTGTGCATGCCAGGCTAGTGCCACTGCTCTAGATCCCTAATCTATTTCTTTTGTTTGGTGCATTGATATCATTCACATTCAGTTAGGATAGTTATGTGGTTATGATTCAGAGTTATCATATTTTAATGGTGAGTTCTATGCTGTCTTGGGTGTCTTTTTGATAGCATGTACTTTTTTAAAAAAGAAAAATCATTTTTATTTACTTTTTCATGTGGTTTTCTTTTTTCAGACACTTAGTAATGTATGTGGTGCTGGAGTTCGAAGTCAGGTCCTTGTGTATGCTTGGCAAGCTCTGTAACTGCTGAGCCACTGCTCCAGCCCATAGCATGTACTTGTATTGAATTTCCTCTGTTTATGGGTTTTGAGGATTGTTTGTTTGTTTTTCTGTCTATCTTTGAGAATTCTTTTTAATGCTAGTTTTCTGTTTATGAATGCTGCAAGTTTGATCCTATCATGAAATGTTCTTATTTCCTGGGCATAGCATTCTTGGTTGTAGACTGTGGTCGTTCAGAGATTGAAATATCTCCTTCCAGGATCTTCTTGCTTCTAGCGTCTGAGTTGAAAAAACCACAAGTGATTCTTACTGATTTGCCCCTGAATGTGATTTGGCGTTTTTCTGCTGCAGCTTTTAATGTTTTTCCCTTGTTTTCCCTGTTATACATTTTGAATATGATGTGTCTTGGTGACCTTCTCTTTTGATTAGAGCTATTGTGTCCTGTAAGCTTCCTGGATGAGCACATCTGACTCTATTCTAATATGGGATTATTTTTCTTTAACTATATCATTGAGAATGTTCTTTATGCCATTCATTTGTGTTTTGATTTCTTCTTGTTTACCAATTACTCTTGTATTGTTATTTCTCCAGACATTTAGAAAAGTCTACTCATGGTTTATGAGGGTTTGTTTTTTGTTTTTTGTTTTTTTGTCATCTATGTGCACTCAGGCTTTCTTAGCCTATGCTCATTGTCAGAAGTTCTCTCTTTAAGAGGTGAGTTTCTGTCTGTTTTCTGTAGAAGTTAGTCTATTATTCAATTCTTCCATCATTTCTCTGATTTACCAGAGTCATGGGCCATTGGGGTTAGTGGGCAGGCTGGCTTTGTGTGTGGGGATCCTCCACAGGACTGACCTGGGTGTCTGCCAGGCTAGGACTGGAGTCTTCCTGCCTCAGACTCTTAAGATGATGGGATTAAATGCCTGTACTACAACACTGAACCAAGAAAAATATTTTTTATAAATTTATTGTAGCCTAAGTGTAGTGTTTATTTATCTAGTATACAGTAATATCCTAGGACTTCATATTTGTTCACCACTCACTTGCCCAGAGCAACTTCTAATCTGGTAGTTCCATTCATGGTATGTGCCCTAAATAGGCATACCTTTTTTGTTTGGAGCTTTTGTATACCATATTTACTGTATATTTCTACATTTAGGTATACAAACACCCCTGTGTTATAGTTAAAGTATTAAATTCAGTAATATGATGTGCTAGTTTATAGCTTAGGAGAAAAAGGGTATGCCATACAGCCTAGATGTGTAGTTGGCTATACCATCTGGGTTTGTGTGAATATACCCTATGATGTTCATGTCATAACTAAATCACGTTATCAATACTTTTCTTGGAACCTACCCCTGTTGTTCAGTAGCATGAGATTGTACATATGATTTATTTTAAGGAATTAGCTCATATGATTTTGGATGCTGGTAAATATAAAATCTTCAGGGTAGGCTGATAGCCTCAAAACCCAGAAAAGTACTAACGCTGCGTGTGGTTCAAGTCCAAAAGCTTTTGCTGCAGAATTTCCTCTTGCTCAGGGGAGGTCAACTTCACCTAATTTTTCTCATCATTCTGATATACAGAGGAAGAAAATAAAATATTTTAGAATTTCATCTTGAGATGTCTAACTCTTCTATAATCATTCTTTCTGGCCCTGAGATTGTATTCTAATTAAGATTAACAGTGTTCTTTCTGTCTATCCTCCTGAAATTTAATTGTTTGGGGAAGAGAGGGCAAGCTCTTCACCTCTAGAGGAGTGGAGGAGGCAATCATTCTTGTCTCCCTAACCAATTAGGTTTTTCCTTCCTTGACAGAGCTTTCTAATTGTCCACACCAGTCTCTGACCAGAAACCCAGTGAGAACCTTCTTACAATGTGATGGAATTACCAGTCTCTGTGTCCAAATATGATTGTAGAATTTTATTGCTGAAATTCTTTAAATTTGTTTTAAATTTCCTTTTGGTTTACACACCATGTCTGCAAGATCATAATTACAAAGAGCTGTAGCCCTTCTTTTAGATAAGTATATAGACAACACGTAGGAAACCATCAGCGCATAACCCTTTCTGTTGTTTGGGTTTTCCATCATGTGTGTAATTCCTATTAAAATAATAAAAGCATAAATCTGACTTCATAACAATTAACTCTGTTTTTATTGTTTTTTCTTGTTTTATGAACAATACATGACTTTTTTTTTTTAAGAGAGAAGGACAGTGAGAGAAAGACAGAGAGAATCAATTTTTATTGAGTTTTCACATGGCTTTAGTTGCTCTGACACTTAGTTGTGTACGTGGGTTGCTGGGGTTTGAACCTGTGTACTTGTGCATGCTGGGCAAGCACCGTAACCACCGAGCCACTGCTCCAGCCCCAATACATGACTTTTTTTTTAAATTTTTTATTTTTGAACAACTATAAAACCATACAAGTTTTAAACAAAGTAATATAAAATGTGTATATAATCTGGATATTGCAATTACCCCCAGGAGTGCCCCCCCCAATTACCCTCCCTTATCCCGCCCTTCCCCTTCCCACAATATCTCTAAAAAAAGTATTAGGTTGTAAAACATTACATTTTATCTGGATTTAGCACATGCTAATAAACCAATTTTCTCACTGTCCAGGGTCTAGTCCCCACCTCCACAGATGAGTGGAGACAATCGACCCTTAGTTCTCTGGGTTAAACTGATTTTACTCAGCATGATCTCTTCCATAGCCATCCATTTACCTTCAAAGGCTGCAATATTGTTGTTTCTAATTGCTGTGTAATTTTCCATGGTATAAATGTACCACAGTTTTTGGATCCATTCATCCAGTGAGGGACATCTGGGTTGTTTCCATAGCCTAGCAATAGTAAATTGAGCTGCTATGAACATAGATATTGCTGTGTCACTATAATGTGCTGA
>PVKS010027642.1:7987-27396 GCA_004027875.1 Aplodontia rufa
GAAGTGGCTGTGATTTAAGGCTGGGCTACCTGATTTCAAAGCTCCTATTTTCTGTGTCAGAATAGATCAGCTTTTGTGTTAAAAACCTGGCTTAAAACAGCACAGATTTATTTCTTGTCTCTGTGCTGGGCCCAGCAAGAGTCAGCAGCAGCTCCGCTCCTCTTAGTCACCCAGGACCAGGCTGGCAGAGCAGCCACCTGCTTGGATTTACCAATTGCCAGGCAGAGCAAAGAGAGGGAAGAGAGCTCTGGAGACTGCTGTGGCACTTAGATGCTCTGACCCAGAAGGGACCCTGGCACTTCCGTTTGCAGTCATTGGCCAGAACTGGTCCCATGCAATTCCAGCGGCACTGAGAGAATCCTGTCACCTGCCTGGAAGAGGGAGAATGGGAATGCTGGTGCTCCAGAGCCCCACGGTGTCTGCCAAGCTGGGAAGCCCTTCTCCCCTGGCGGCTCTGTCCCTGCCACTCCCTGATTCACCACCGCTCCCTCTGCTCCCTGGAGGCCCACTTCTCCTCCTCACTTCCCAACCCTGGGGCTTTCATGCTCCAGTCCTGGCTATGAAAGGTGACCCAGGGTCAGGTCCTCGGGTGGGGCTCAGCCTGCCCCTCAGCTTACTGGCACTCCGCCTCCGAATCTTGGCCCTCACTGCCCTTAGTGGGAAACATTTCTGGAGGCCGCTGCTTGTTGAGACAACAGACCTGGGGGAACAGATTTTATTTTTCCTCCTTTCTTGTCCCTGTTTTAGAAGATCCCACATATGTTGGGCCTGCAGGCATCCCACGCGTCCTGGGAGCTGAAGGGGTTGCTGCTGCTGCTGGGAAAATCCCTTCTGTGGGTGGGTGCTCTCCCCAGATCGGGTTGAGGCCAAACCTGTCCCTATACTCATCTTTCCCATAGGTTGGAGGTGGCTTCCAGGGCAGTGGCCTGGTGATGTTGACCAGAGCATCCTGCCCACTCCTCTCCTCTCATCTGGAGACAGCCCAAGAAGGGAGCTTTGTACCTTGAGGGATTTAGGTTTGATATCTGGAAGGACTTCCTAGCAGAGGCAGTTGCTCCCTAAGGAAATGGAGGAGGATGAATCTTTTCTGATGTAGATTTAATTTTTAATTAGTCTACAAAGCTTAAGCATTTCTTACACTTCTAAAATTTGTTTTTAATGTTACTAAGTAATACATCTTTACTATAAAGAAAACGAAACACAGGAGGTTATAAAGTATAGGGTGAGTGCTTCTCCTCCTCCAGGCCCACTCCCAGGAGCAGCCCCAGACAATAGTGTGCTGTGTGTTCTTCCAAATCTTTCCCCATAATCATCAAAGGAGAACAGGAGGCTTCATGGGGCTTATGTAAGAAAATGGGATCATCCTGGGCATAGTGGCGCTCGCCGGGAACCCCAGTGGCTAAGGAGGCTGAGGCAGGAGGATCGCAAGTTCAAAGCCAACCTCAGCAACTTAGCGAGGCCCTGTCTCAAAATTAAAAAAAAAAAAAATTAAAAGGGCTGGGGATACGGCTCAGTGGAAAAGTATCCCTGGGTTCATTCCTGGTAACCAAAAATTTAAAAAAAATGGGATCTTTATTTTATCTTATTTTTTTAAAATAAATACTCACCCAGGGCTGGAGCGGTGGCTCAGCGGTTACGGCGCTTGCCTTGCATGTGCAAGTAGGCGGGTTCAAACCCCAGCACAATGAAGTGTCTGAGCAATGAAAGTCCATGAAAAACTAAATAAAAAATCGATTCTGTCTTTCTCTCTCTCTCACTGTCCCTCTCTCTTTAAAAAATAAAAATAAAAAATAAATACTCACCCACTCTTTTACCTACCTACTCACTCTTAGAGAGGTACTGAGCCGCTGCCTCGTGTCTGATCCTATGTTGGGCCCTAGGGCTCTTTGGGGGGCCTCCCTGCCTGGTGCCTTATCTTGGCAGAGGGGGAGGTCTCTGCTATCTCTCGCCTGGTGCCCTCTGCATGCCAGACACTTTCTTGCCTGTTATTGAATCCTCTAGGCTGCTTCTTCTAGAGCTACCTGGATCAAACGCCACCTCCTCCAGGAAGACTTTCCTGGGCTGGTGAGTGTCCTCTTGCTGCTAGGACCCTGGGTGTTCTCACTCCTCCACATACCCTCCCTGGAGCATCCTGTTTGTGGGACACCCACCCCTACTGCACTGCAAACACAGCTCCCTGAGGGCAAGGACTGTGCTCAGGGTCAAATCCATGTACATTATTTCTAGCAGAAGAAAGATTTTGATTCCAAAAATGACTGCAAGTTCCTGCTGGCCCAGATAGCCTCAGGATTCAGTGTGGGACCCGGGCTGGGGCTGTCTGTCCTCCAGTCTCTCCTTTCTCTAGAATGGGGACAGCTCTCCCGGCCTCTCCCCACTCCCCACCCTGCGAGGTGTCTGCGTGGTAAGTCTCTGCACATCCTCGTCACCCTTTGAACACCATCTTTGGTGGGGAGCTCACCACTACTCAGAGCCCTGTCTGTTAGGAAATCCTTCCTTGCCAGGAGCTGAAGTCCGTCCCTGAGACTGGGAATCACAGTCAGTCAGCCCATGATGGGCCTCTGGACACCCACTAACTAGCTCATCCCATTCTTTACAGATGTAGGAACCGCACCCAGAGAGGTTAAGTGACGTGCTCCAAATCACACAGCAAGTGAAGAGAGGATTGGAACCCCTGACCTGACTCCAAGTTCAGTGCTCCTCCCCATCCAAGGGTCCTGGTTCTGAGGCCAAAACCTGGATTTCCCCCTATTCTGACCACTGCAGCTCCAGACTGTCCCTATGTCCAGTCTCTGGGACGGAGGCAACTGTCCTCCAAGGGCTGCTGTGGGGCCCCACCCCCACCTGGCGGCCTCCTTTCCTGGTTCCTCTCATTCTTCCTCTGAAGGGAAAAAATTAATAGAAAATGTAGGTGAGCAATCTCGGGGCCGAAGCAGGTTTTCATTATTTGCGGCTGGGGAAGGCAGGCCGGCTGGGGATCCCAGTGACGCATGGATCCTGCCAGAGCCTCGGGAGATAATTGAGCGGCAGTGGTGGTGGCGGCAGCGCTGGGAGGGCGCGGGCGCGGGAGCTGTATTATCATTAGAATTTACATGACACATTAGCCAGAAGTGGCAGCGTTCATCTTTCTAACCAAATCCCATTTACCAAATGAGCAGCCGATACTTGTTTCATCAGCCGGCTCCTCTCCAGCGCTCCACGTGGCCTTTTGCTCCCAGCGCTGCTGTCCCTTTGGCTGTGGGCAGGAGAGGCCACTGACCTTTGCTGAGGACCCACTGTGTGCCAGACTCTTTCTTGGTGATCCTGTATCCTCATAATACCCCCGTGGCAGGCAGTGTATTACACCCATTTTATGGTCAGGGAAACTGAGGCTTAGAGCAGGAAGGCTCTGCTTTGCTTTAGTTCAGCTCCCGCAGTAACAGCAAAATCAAGAGGGTTTGAATGTTGGCTCTTTCACTCACCAGCTGTGTGGCTTTGGGCAAGTTACTTAACTTCTCTGAACTCGCCTGTCCTCACCTATGAAATATTAATAATGGTACCCATATCAGGCCGGTTGTGGAGAGTAAACACAGTGCGAGGGCAGTGATTAATGTTGAGTAAGTGTTAACCACATGAGCATCATGATATCTATTAGTTATTACTATTAATGCTTTCAGTTTTCTTCCTAGCACTTTTTGAACCCCCACTAAATGCTAGGTATTCTGCCTTCAAATGGCATTTGATTGTCCCCAAAATACTGCTTTTTTTTTTTTTTTTAAGAGACCCAAGGTTCAGAGAGGTAAATTGTTTTGCCTGAGAACACTCAGCTCCTGAGACGTGAGGCTGTTTCCTGAGCCAGAAGCTGGTCTTTTGGAAACCAAGACCTATGTCTTTCTGGCTGTGAGAGCTGCTTTTCTGCCCAGGAAAAGGAGCTTTCCTTCAGAGCAGGATGGCTGAGTCCTTGTGGGTCCTTCTGCAGTCACTGCCTCCTGCTCCCTCTCTGTTCCTTCCTACTGCACCAGGGAACCTGCTGAGGTGGTGGTGGGTGCTCTGCCTCTGCCCCAGGAAGGTGTTGTGCCTCCCGCCCATCACTCAGCAGGGGTGGAGGGGTGGTGGGAGGGCTAATGACAGGGAGCCCCCAGATGAGTACCTACTATGCACCAGGCCCGGGGGCGAGACAGAGATGAATGAGAGCCAGCCTGACACCAGGGGTGCCTGACAGAACATGATTAATTACACAGCAGGGCTGGAGTTTCAGGCGGAGGCCCACGGCTCTGAACAGGGAGCCCGAACCTCAGCCTCTGCGAGGAAGGGCTTGTTCATTCATTCAAAAGACATGGAGCAGTGGCCCAGCAGTTACAGTGCTTGCTTGGCATGCACGAGGACACGGGTTTGAACCCCAGCACTACGTACATAATGAAGTGTCGGAGCAATGAAAGCCATATGAAAAACTAAATAAAATTAATTCAGTTTCTCTGTCTCTCTTACTGTCCCTCTCTCTAAAAAAAAAAAAAAGATATTTGTTGAGGGCCTACTATGTGCCAGACACTTTTTTAGGTGCTTGGGGCCATTACTGGGAATACCCCAGTTCAATCTCTGCTCCTACAGGGTTTATAGACCTAAAGGAATAATGACAAGGGAAGAATGGGCTAAAACAGAGCAGAGCAAACACAGGGGTGGGTGCTCGGAAGACAAGGAGAAAGCCTGGTGGGGCCGAGGGAAGCAGAGATCACCTAGACGTGGAGGTCAGGGGAGGCTTCCCCTGGGGGGTGAGGTTGAGCTGTGGGGCAGGAAGGGTGTTCTAGGCAGGGGCACAGCCAGGGCCAAGGTTCTGGGGAGGGAATGAGCTTGGGGATCAGAGGGGATCTCCCCACCTTGTCGCCTCCTCTCCCCCAAGGGGGTACCCAGGCCAGGGCAGAGCCACCCTCTGGGCTCAGGAGCCTGTACTTCTGTGTGCCAGGAAATGACTTGGAGATGCTCTGTCAAGCACAAGATATAAATTGCAGGCGGTTTTTAAACGTGTGGAGAGATTGCTTTTTGAGTGGCAACCTGCATCTGTGTGCATCAGGAGGGGGGCGGGGCAGGGATTCATTTACTTTTCTCTATTCTCTCTCCTTCCTGGGGCTCAGTTCCTTCCTGGCTCAGCAGGACCCCAGCCCAGGCCTGGGCTAAGAGGCAAGGTGCTCTGGGCACAAAGGGCCCTGGTTGGAGGGGGTCTCCAGGCCCAGCTAGGAGGGGGACTGGCAAGCCCTGGCCAGGGAGCTGGTGGACGGCTGCAGACAGGACAACCGGCCTCCTGCTGGTGGGCAGAGCCCCCTCCCTGCTCCCATCTCAAACAAGACAGGCGCAGGGGCCGGGCTTTCAACGCGGAGCCGCTACACTGACTTTCAGGGCATTGATTTGACTGCATTTTCTCCCATCTCAGCCCACTCATCAAATCTCACAGATGACCCAGCTCAGCCTAGGTGTCCTCAATTCCTAGACCTTCCATAGTCACAGGCTGGTCTCGGTGTTCAAACATGGGGTCAGCTGGGGCTTGGGGTTAACAGGAGAGAGAATCTGTCAACCAAGGTGTTTGCAATAAGGCCAACCACTGATCCTGGAAGCAATTCTTCATCTGTGTCTTTTGTTCATTCATTCATTCATGCAAGAAATGGTTTTGAGTGTCCCTCAGTGCTACATATGGCTTTGGAGCCTGGGAACACGGGGAAATGATGCTGAAATGGCTCCGTCTTAGTGGAGTTGACACGGGAATTTGTTCCTTAGTCTCAGCCCAGCCTCCTCCTCCTCCTCCACCTCCACCACCACCTCCTCCTCCTCCACCTCCACCACCACCTCCCCCACCCCCTCCTTTTGCAGGGCTGGGGACTGAACTCAGGGTCTCATGCATGCTAGGCAAGTGCTCCACCACCAAGCCACACCCCAGGCCTGCTTTCTTCTTATTTTATGGTGACATTAATAGCGGTTACCGTGGGGAAGTTCGAGGTATCAGCGACAGGCTGTCAAAGCCCTGTACGACTTAGTGAGGACATCATAGATGGGAGCCATTCTCTGATTCCGGTGTTGCCTTATTAGCCTTGTGCCCTCGGGAAGCTTCCTGAGCCTTCTGTGCCTCAGTTGTGACAATCGTGATAGTAATGAGGTGTGAACTGGAGGAGGGTTGCTGGAGGACTGAAAGGGACCAGTGATGGGCACATGGTGGGGATGCAGATGCTTGCTGCTAAGTGTTTCCTCTGTGCTGTGCCTGGTGAGGCCACAGACAGGCTGGGCATTCCATGCGAGCAGGGCCACACCTGCCTTGCGCCCTACCAAACCCTAGCCCGGCCCAGGGCCTGGCACACAGTAGGTGTTCAGTGGGGGGTTTTGAATGATGTATAGCTGGGCACCAGCTCCTTCCACACCTGCCTCCTTGAACTCTCTCATCCGAATCCGGTCAACAGCTTTCCAGCTCACACGTGTGAGAAAAGGGGCCTGGGCGAGAGCTGGAGGGTTGGGCAGGGGGGCGGTTGTGCTGGTTCCTAAACAGGAAATGTGCCAGGTTCAAATGTAGACAGAAAGAGGCGCGAGGGAAGGAAGTCAGGAGGAAAGGAAAGGAGGTTTTAAAAGAGAGGACCCCAGGGGATGAGAGGGGCTGAGCAGAGAGGAGTCAGAGCACCTGGTCCTCTTACCTTCTGAGAGCAGAAGGACCTGGAAGTTTGTTGGTGGGGATGGGGGCTTAAGGCAGCTCGTTCCTGCCAGGCTGGCAAATTGAAAAGGAGCAGGGGCGGGGTGGGGGACCAGGGGAATATCTGGAAGAGTGCTCTGGGGGCAGAGGCGGGTGGGACTCTCCTTCAAAGGGCACGAGAGGCTCTATTCTCAGGAAGTCCCCATCTGAAGAGTTCCCTTCTCGGGACACCAAGCTCTTTCTTGGGGAGCCCCTATGAGAGGGGGAGACATTACCCACGCTGAGGGGAGGGGGTCCTGGTGCAGCCACGTTGCAGACCGGGGAGCCCCCTTCAGATGGGAGGCGTGGTAGAAATTTCCCTTCTTTCTTTCTCTGGTGGCCCCAGCCCTCCTTTGCTGATTTCCTGCGTGGACCATGCCTCATCTCTCTTGGAGCCAGGACCAACTTCAGCACGCAGGGGGCAGGGGTAGGACTGCTGAGTTGGGCTGGTGGTCCAGGCTCCTGCCTCTGCTCAGCTCCTACTGATTCCCTCCAGGGTCTTTCTGAGCCCCCAGCAGCTCCTCCTGGAAAACACCCTCTCTCCCTAAGCCTTGGAACGCAATGGTCCAAGGGAACTTCTCATTTCTACCCAAGAGGACAATGAAAGCATGTGGTCTGGTCTGGGCAGGGGTCAAGGATTTATGGTCAAACCCACAGAGACTGAGCTCGCTGGGAGGATGGGGCTGCTCTCACTCCCGGGAAGGAAGAAGGCTTGGGCCACGCGGTGGACCCTGCATGGGTGGCCCTGGGGTGGGTGATGGTCTCTGCTGGCAACAGGAGGAGGGAGTTTGGGGGCATGCATGGGGCTGGGCAGGGGCGGATGTCCCAATTCCCATCACTGACCTGGAAAAGGTGCCATCATTTCCTCTACAGCAGCCAGTAGGGCTCCCAGAGGACCTGGCCTCCTGGCATGCACAGAGAGCTGGTTACAGTTTGAGTTAATGCTCCTTAGAAGGAGCCGATGGGTCCCTTAGGGGCCTTTCTGGAGATTACGGCTCACATTCAAACCAATCCACCCTGGAGAGGGGAGGGGAGGCGTGTGCACTAAATCAGCCATCTGAGCCCAGGACGCCAGGAACCTGGGTGAGGGCGGGCGCCAGGGCCAAAAGGGGTCAGGGTGAACACAGAGGGCAAACTGGGTGCTGCCCCTGGATCTGTGCACTCACTCAGCCCCACCTCAGGCCTAAACTGACCGATGAGGAAATATACAAGAATAGAGGTGAGTAACTTACACAAAATCACATGGCCGTTAGGTGGCAACTCAGGATTTGAACCCAGGCCTGGCCCCAGAGCCACACTGCTGACCACCACACTGCATGGCAGAGCTGGACTTGGTGCTATAACAGGAGCGGATCCAGCCAGGAGCTGGCGACAGTACGAAGGCCTGGGCTGCAGCTGTGCAGTGGAGCGGCTGGAGCTCACGTCCAGCATCAGGAATGATGAGCTGGAAGTTCCGGGCAGCTCTATCTCCCATCCCTGGGCTCAGGGAGATCCAAATCTGACCTTAAGTTGGGGCTTCACATGGAGTTAGAGGGAGGCTGTGTGGGTGGCTCAGAGGCAGCCTGGAACAGTGTAATTACACTAAGAGGCCAAAGAGGCCTCTTTAGCCTTTCTGAGTTCTCAGGTACCTGATGTTCCAGGCCACTTTCTTGCTTAAACATTTTTGATCACCTGCAGTATGAGCTCAGATTAGGCCTTATATAAAACCCTAAAATCCGTTATCTTAGCCCCCTGTGGCCAGTGTGGGTCCAAGAGGTCTCAAGGAAAGAACCAGGCCAGGGCTGGGACTGTACATGCTCTCCGGGACTCTGGGACAGTGTTGCTAGTGACGGATTGGAAGGCTGCGTGCACTGGCGCTGGCCTGGGCCGGGTGGTTCCGTTACGCATGGATCTTGTTCTTCTGCTCTGGACTCGTGTTCAGAATCCCTTTCTCTGTACTTTGCCTGCCTCGTCCTGCAGAATCCTGGCTTTTGCAGGGATAACCAACACACTAGAAAAACCACAAATTGCAATTTATGGGTCGGAAACAAAAGTCACCGTGATTTGTGTCTCCTACGGTGCTTTTCAATTTTATCTCCATGGCATGTCGGTTCACGGAGTAATAAGCCCACTTTAAATGGTTACTTTTAGGCATCAAATAGCTTTTAATTACAAGATTAGAATGTACAGTCCTTGATAATATTCCACAGTCCGGATTTGATTGGATTTTGAATCTTACCCCTCCCCTGAGCGAGCGGCAGACAGGTGTAGGGCACAGGGGCATGGCTGCACAAAGACCCCTCCAGGTGTGGGGGACAGGCTGGAGGGGCAAAGAGAGAGCCGTGAAATCCCTCCCGGTCTGGATGAGGCTTGGGGTCCTTAGGGCTGGCTGCTAGGGCTCTACGGGTGCCCTCTGCATAGACTCATGATGTTGGGTCCCTGCTCTTCCTTCAGTCCCCTTGGGCCCAGCATGCTCTTTCTCCCCTGGCTTTGTGGAAAACACTAAATAGCATTGGTCCCCATGCTCTCTGGGTGTGCGGTGGCCTCCTCTCCGCCATAGTTTGTGCCAGGTAGATTTCCCAGAGAGGAAGGAGACTCCGGATCAAGTCTTGGTGGAGCCCACCGCACCCTGTAAGCAGCATATGTTGCGTTTTGGAGCCTCTACGAGAGCCTCCTTTTCAACTTGGTGAAGGTACTGCCTGCTGCCTGCTACCAAGGGAGCTGGCAACAGGGTGTTCAGTGCCGGCTGAGTCCCCCTCCCAGCGTCCCCCGTGCAGTCCTCCCTGCCCATCAGGAAACACAGTTGCATTTCCAATAAGGAAATAGGCAATCTGAGTCAACTGGAGAACATTAAATCCCAACTCTGCCTGTAAGTAGTGTGTGAACTCGGATAGCGGGCCTAACTCGGGTTTTATTGTCTATAAAATGGGTCATTATGAGAAGAGTAGATGGGTTAGTCCTGGCCCATAGCGAGCATCAAGTAACCGAGCATTGTTCTTGTTACCTATGGAATTTGGACCTTGGGAGGCAATGGGGTCCAGTAGCGTGGTTAAGAGCGTATGGTGTGGAATTTGGAGCAAGACAGAGCTGTTTAACTCCAGCTTGAGTTTTGTGGTCCTCAGCAAATGAGTAGCCTCTGAGCCTCAGTTTTTACAGCTGTGCAATGGGGCTTTTAGTACTCCTCTGTGCCCCAGGCTGTTGGGGGGCTTATTGAGGTAATCTGTAATGCTGGGAATTCTGGGTTTGGTTTACAGGAGGCAATTGATAAACGACAACCATTGCATAGGAGACAGGGTTTTCCTAGCGGTATAGGAAGTGCCAGGCTTTGCTGATGCCCTTTTAAATCAAGCACTCTACCCTGACTTATCGGTGCCTCTTTAATCACCCAGGAAACAGTGAAGGGACCCAGATATTACTGGGAAGCCCTTGATTTATAATTACTGCCCCTCATCGGCAGTAATTTCTCCACCACCTCCGTCCTGGTCTTCCTCGCCGCTGTCCATCAAGAGCTGGGAACTTCAGCCTCAGATTAAATGCAAACAGATGGATATCTTTCATCCGTGTTTTACTCCAGTCGCCGTCCTGGAGAGAACAGGGGAGAGAGCAGGAGATGTCTCTGGCCGGCCTCTCTAATGAGCTGGCTCATTTTCCTTGTCCTCCTCCTGCCAAAGGAGAGAGGAACTGTTTTTCTGTTTGGCGAGCCATATCGGTATTTCCAGAGTGACAGGAGGAAGAAAGCAACCTCAGACGTGTTGAGTCCATTGCTGAGGCTGTGGGGAGGATCGCGGGGCCACAGCTCCCCTCCTGCCTGGCTTCGGCTGCTCCTCATGCAGAGTGGCCCAGAGGGAAGCTGCGTTAGAGCCCCCAGGAGAAAATACCCCTGGGAAATAGACTCCCAGCCTAAGCTCTGTACAGACGGAGGCCCAGACAGAGCCAGCGATGTGCCCGAATACGGTGCTAGAACCACGCTTTCTGGCTTCTTGGACGATGCTTGTCCGCTGAACTGAGTTTCAAGCATTTAAAAAGCTGCATAATCATGCAGGAAGTGGAATCCAATGCAGAAACTCAAAATATGACGTATATGAAGTAGAGATGGTCTGGTGGCAGAGTGGCTGATGCGGGTGGTGATGGTGGCAGGAGCCCATCTGAGTGGCCTCTCAGACCCCTGTTGACTCTTTTTTTTTAGTACTGGGGATTGAATCCAGGGAGGCTTAACCACTGAGACACATCCCCAGCCCTTATTATTGACTTTTTAAGTTTTGAGACAAGGTCTCGCTGAGTCGTTTAGGGCCTCACTAAGTTGCAGAGGCTGATTTTGAACTTGTGGTCCTCCTATGTGCCCTACTCTCCAAGTTACCCTTCAAGGTAACTCAGGATTTTATAGCCCTGTTACAACCCTTGCAGTAAATTCCGTGGCCTTGATCCTCAACGCTGCCTTTGGAGAAGAAAGTTTGGAGGTTTGGATTTCAGTTTTTTTTTTTTTAAACTGATGAGAGATTTGGGATCCTGCATTGTCACCTCTTGCACTGTGGGAACTGACTAAGAAGAAAGAGACAGGGAACCTGCCTCCTCTTTCAAGGAAGGGTCAGGAAGAGACCCAGCATCCAGTGGGTGGAACCCTGCTTTGGGAAGTACCTTCTCTTCACTGGGTGTGGTCAATGTTAAACAGGGTTGGGGTGGTGGTCTGTGAAGGACGGCCCCTGCCCTGAATCCGGGTCGGGGATGGACTGGGGGGAGCAGCTATGTGTCCACTGGCAGGACAATTAGCTGCTCCAAGCTAAGTCTGCTGGGAGTCGAGTCTCCTCTAGGACAGGGACTTTAACAGGCTCTCTCCTGTTGGATGAGATCCATGGGATGCACTTGGCTGTTGAAATTTCTGGTACATAAGGAATGCTCTCTACTTGTTGATTCTTAGGTTCCTGTGTTCGTGTGTTTGTTTATTTCTTTTGTACTGGGGATTGAACCCCGGGGTGCTTTACAACTGAACTACATCCCCAGCTCTTTTTATTTTTTATTTTGAGACAGGATCTCCATAAGTTGCCTAGGTTGGCCTCCAACTTGCTGGCCTCCAACTTGCTGGCCTCCATTTGCCATCCTTCTGTTTCAGCCTCCAGAGCCGATGGGATTAAAGGTGTGTAATATCTTGTTCGGCCATGTGTTCATTTGTCATTCAGCAAATGCTGTTGTGAGACCCTGAGCCCTGGCTGGTTGCCAAGGATATGAGCTGGCTGGAAGGGCTGCTTGGTGGGAAGGACAGGGCCGCGTGGGATGCTGCCCCTGCTGCTCAGACCTGTGCAGACGCTCTTTTGTCCAGGCTCCTTGTTACCAGAGCAAAGAGGGATAACAGAGTCTACTCCTTTTTCAAATTATTCTTTTTAAAATCAAGATTGTTTTTGTTTTAATGAAGTAATAATACTGAGTTGTTACCATGGGCTTGGAGCTGTTTAAGCTCCTAACAATCCCGTGATTCGGTGAATATGCCCATTTTGCAGCCGAAGCAATCGAGACAAGGGGGATCACATAATGTTCCTAAAGTCACAGAGCTTGTGTGAATTCCATACACAAAGATCTACGTGCACCTTGGAGCAGAGATGGGGCCCTGGCTTTTCCTCGTCCCCTCTCTGCCACTCAGGCCGAGCCCGCAAGTTTAACTACTGTGGCTCCGCAGCAAACTTGCATCTGATCGGAAACTGCAGCTCAGGAGGAGGAGCTTGCTCAGTCAGGTGGGCAGTGGCAGAGCTGGTCCCTGCGCTCTGGCCCTTGTGTCAGGCCTGATCCTTGCTGCATCCTTTCGGCAACGTGAGAATATCTCCAGTTCTTCCTCTGCCTGGGGAGGGGTGACCTGGGCGAGGCTATCAGGGGTCTGAGCAGAACCTTCTTGAGGGGAGGGATGGCTGTGGGCACCCAGGCCACCCCTGGTTCAGACTTCTTTTCTTTTTGAACTTCCTCAAGTTACAAACCACGCAATTAAGGGCTTGCTAATAAGCCATCCGTCCTCTTGTCCCACAAAGAGAGAGCTGCAGCCTCCTGCCGATTTCCTCCTCCCCTGGGAGGGGATCAATGCCTTATCTCAGCCAGGCCTGTGTGGAGAGGAAGGAGGCAAATGAAAGCACTTAATTAAGGTGCAGAGGAGCGGGGAGAGGGAACGCTGTGTCCTCCCTCTCCCACTCCGCTCTGAGGGCAGCGGGAAGCAGCGGGAAGCAGCAGAGTCCTCGAGGCAGCTCAGGGTTCTGCCCTGGCTGCAGCCCCCTCTGCAGAGAGCAAAGGGGCCTGAAGATGAGAAGGGCTCTTGGGGGCACAGTGGGTCGTGGGGGCCCAGCTGCAGCTCCCCCCACCCGGAAATGCCCGTTCTTTACTCTGCACGCACCCCCATGCCAAGCAGGCCTGGCTCTGGTGTGGGCAGTGAGCAGGGCCGCAGACGGCGCGCACTCTGTGGGATCACGTCCTGTCAGGGAAGCTTCCTGGCTCCCTAAGCCCTTATGCCTAACTGCTTAGAGAAGGGCGAGGGGAGACCTGGGCTCAGCCCTCTGCTCTTCCTTCTCGTAGGTCTTGGGAGGTGCCTACACCAGTCCTCGGGGCAGCCCTCGGGAAGCAAGTGCCCACCTGGGAAAACCACCACACACCTGGAAGATCCTGTAGCCAGAATTCTCTGGGCTGTTGAGAATTCTCCCCTTGGGGTTTGTTTTAGTTAGTTTCCCCCCCTGCTATAACCAAAAGACTGGACAAGAGCAATTTCAGAGGAAGAAAAGATTATTCAGAGGTCTCAGTCTATAGACGGCTGGCTCCATTCCTCAGGGCCTGAGGTGATGCAGACGTCATGGCAGAAGAGTGGTGGAGGAAGTGGCTGGGAGTAGGGCACCGGGAAGTGGAGAGAGCTCAACAAGGGACTCACCTCCTCCAGCCACACCCTCAGCCTGGAGTTACCACCAACTCATCCCTGTGGAGGGATTAACACACTGATTAGGTGCAGGCTCTCAGGACCCTCGTTTCACCTCTGACCTTTCTCGCATTGTCTCAACATGAGCTTTGCGAAGGGGGACACCTCATATCTAAACCATGACGATTGCCTGCTTTCTCATATGCCTCTGTCCTTCTCATATGCCTTTACGTCCTTGCCTGGTGACACTTGGGCATCTCTTGCTCCCTTGGCTCCCGCACTGTCTGTCCTGATCGAAGTCAAACTGTCCACCCTCACAAGCTTGTGGCCTACTGGCCTGGGTGTGATTCTTGCTTCTGGCTTTCCCACATGTGTTGCTTCTGGTCTTCTCCACCCAGCTCCACGGCAGCAGGTGGTACCTTCTTGTTTCTGTGACTATGAGGGTCCCGTCTGCAGGAGGAGGACAGAAGGGGCCAGAGTCCTTCTCCAGGGGAGGAGATCACTGCTCTTTGCCCTGGAGGAGCCTCAACCTTGTAGCTCTGCTCTGCCCTGCTGGTGGGGTGAGGGCTGGGTCCGGCTGTTTCCCTGCCCCCTCCCAGGCTATTCTTAGGCATCAGGGTGGAAAACAGAGGGAACTGGGTCAATACCTGCAGTGCCTCATCACCACCTGGGAGGGGCAGGCTTAGTGGGTCTACCCAGCGGGACCAAGGGAGACCCTCAGAGGGAGAGTCCTCCATGCAGGGGCACCTTTGAGAGTAAAGATTGTTGAAATAATTCATTCATTGGGTGAATTTTTTTAAGGCAGTAAAAGGTCAGAAGAACTGACCTGACCCCAGAGAATGACTCATTTTGAGTTTTTAAGTTAACCTGAGCATGTATGGGATTGTTCCCTTCTGGTCACCTATAGACATAAGCGTGTGTGGTTCTGACCTTACCTGCTGTCGACCTCACCAGGACTCCAGGCCAGTTTCCGTGCTGGTGACTAGCTTGGCTCCCCTCCCCTTGTCTCTGGGGTCCGGTTCCTGGGTCACAGTGTTCACTCCTAAGTCCTGCTTGCCATGGCAGGGCCTTCATGGTAAGCTCGTCGGAGTCCTGCTGTCCTCTGCCTGCTCTCGTTCTGGGTAACTGACCATCTCCCATGCCCACCATTTATTCCCACCGTGGCGGGGCGAGTTGTTGATGTGCTGGAGTTGACTTGCGAGAGCTGATCGTTGCATATTCAGGAACCTTGCTAGGCTGAAGTCAACTGGGGCGGGAGTGTTCGTACCATGGAAATTGGTAAATGCTACAAGTCACCAGGCCTCCCCAGCTGATTCCCCAGGACAGGCAGGCGTGAGTCGATGTTCGTCCTCTGTGCCATCCTTTGGCATGGGGGTCAGGAGCTTCTGGGTAAACAGGCTTCCCTTTACTCTTCAGACAGGTCTCAGTGGTGTTCTGTACTGTGTCCCTCCTCGTGGGGGGACAGTGGGGTCAAACCCAATTCCCCACAGCAGTGAACGGTTGGGTGCAGCTCGCTTGCATTGAATTTCCCGCCCCACCTGTATTCTCTCCAGCTTCTCAATCTTATTCCCTGGGCTGCTTCCCACGGGAATGGGGGAAGCTGCTTGCGTGCAAAGCCTTGTCTCAGACTTCACAAGCTAGGACTACTCCTTTAAGTACAGGTTGTACCTGATTCCTTTGCTCAGTGAGTAGGATTCCTGCCAGGTGTTGGTGGCGCACGCCTTGAAGTTTGAAGGCAGCCTGGGCAACTTAGCAGCAATAGAGCACCCCTGGGTTCAATCGCCAGTATCTCAAGAAAAAAAGGAAAAAGAGTGAGAATCAATTCTGTGCTTTTTTTCCCTGTGATTTTTATTCCTGTGTCTAACTGTGATTGTAGTCTTCCCAAAGGATCGACTCCGGATTTGCCTTGGAACACCTTCTGGAGAAGTGGAAGGATTTCAAAATATTCAGGTGATTTATGCAGCTCAAGGATCATCTTCTGGCCGGCATGTTCTCTGCAGGGCTCTGACCTGTTACTCTAAGAACTTTCCTCTCTGACTGATTCCGTTTCTGTTTGCAAGGTTAACCACCACCTGTGTCCTTCCTCATGACTGGATTTCTCCCTTGTGCTCCCTGTCACTTTAAAGCCAGTGGTTCCATCATTAAGTTATTTGATCAGCTCTTTCCCGGACAGATTTTATGTCTTAATCTTGTTTCCAGTTCCCAACTCATATCTAGTGAGCTGCCTCAAACTCTGCACACCAATGTGTGGCTGCCCTGTGGGTCAGTTTCCTGCCTTTAGCAGATTAGGTGATGGCTGGAGGGATTTCTAGCTAACCGGGTGGTGGAGGTGGCTATGATTTCCCTGTGCATCTCTCCTGGAGATGGTCATGTCCTCAGGAAGTTAGGTTGGGCCTCAATGAAGATGTTTGGACATTCTTTCCTTCCTGGTCCCTCTACTAAAGAGTGTCAGATTTGAGACCATAGAAAAGCATTTTCCCATTAATCGCATTTGGTCCACCCAGCTCTGCTAGGTTTGTGCCCCTCATCATCAATCCTTGATGGGAGTAGCAAGGAGGATGAAGAGGTGATGGTCACCAAGATGCTGGGGAAGGCACAGGGAAGAGAAGAGACATGGTCATGGTCAGTAGAAAGATCCCCCACAGCAGGGCAGGCTGGCTCTCTGAGATGATCCCTCTGGGCTGTCCAGAGGGTTGATATGTTAGGAACCTCCCGGAAACTCCCATTAGGTGCTCCTGGGGTCCTTGTAACTTTGTCTGTGTCCTGGATGTGGCCTTGGGTTTACAAGACTCTAAATCTATCTCTTGGACCTGAGAGAGGTTGGCGCTGTGTGGGGCTGGCTTCCCTTCCCTCTACCTTCAGCCATGGGTAAAGTGGCCCTTTTGCAAAGCCCTGAACAGGAGAACCACGGACCAAAGTTCTGAGACCCAGTTCCCGCTGCTTCTCTTTGTAGGAAGCCGACATGGCAGGCTGTTCTCTATTTTCTAGTCCCCTGAGTCCTTAGAACTCGGACGGCATGGCAGAGACTAACCAAGCGCTTCAAATGCACGTTTCCCACCCTCCCTTGTGGTTGGGTTGGGGCTATGTGATGGGTCCTAGAGGAACCACCCCCAGTATTGGGCTTTGAACCTGGGATCTCACACATGCTAGGCAACTGCTCAACCAGTAAGCTACATCTTCAGCCTTTAAAATAGCTTACGAAAGCATCCGTCCTCATTTATTCCCTTTCTGTGGCAATAATGGAGGCCACAGCTTCAGAATGGCAGCATTATAGACAAAAGAGCTTGGATCCTTGAGTCGCCCCTGGAGGGGAGTCGCTCAGCACAGCTCTTGGCCACTGGGGTAGGCAGACTTTTAACCCCACAACCTTCGCTCTTAGTGCTATATAAAGTGCTCTATTACGTGGCAAAGGAGACTTTGCTGGTGTTATTAAGATTATCAATCAGATGACTGGTAGGGAGGGTGTCACGGATTATCTGGGTAAACCCAATGTAATCACTTGAATCCTTAAAAGCAGAAGAGAAAAGCAAAGGAGGATGTCAGAGAGATCTGAAGTGGGAGAAGGACTTGATATACCGCTGCTGACTTTGAAGGTGGAATCAGAGTCATGGCATGGGGGTAGCCTCCCAAAGCGGAAATTGACCTCTGGCCCACCATCAGCAAGGACTTGAGGGCATTGGTCCTGTGATCCGCCAACAACCTGGAGGAGCTTGGAAGAGACTCTTCCCAGAGCCTTCTAATAAGAGCCCTGTTGACTCTTGATTTTAGCCTCCTGGTAGATTTATTCCAGCCCTAATCTGGACTTTCTACCTCTTACAAGATAATAAATGAGTATTGTTTTAAAACTGCTGACTGTGTGGCAATTTGTTATAGCAGCAATACAAGATATCACTTGTGCTCACTGAGATTTCAGAGCCTGCTTATTATAGCAGCTGATGATGCTCTGACTAATATAGGCCCTGTTAGCTACCTACGTGTGGTGACTCCCTCTCTAGCCTGGAGGCAGAGTGGAGAAACGACCAGGTTCTAAGGCACTTAGAGTACTTCTTGAAGTCTCCTGGGAGGATAACAGTCTTAATAGAGATGGGTACTGTATTAATCCATTTTCCATTGCTATAAAAAATACCTGAGGCTGGGTACTTTATAAAGAAAATAAGTTTTATTTGACTCACAATTTTGGAGGTTGAAATTCCAAATACCATTGAGCTGACCTTGGTGAGGCCTCCCCCAGGCTGCATCACATCATGCCAGATGGTCTCATGGTGGGAACACTTGCCAGAGGGAGGGATCACATGGAGAGACAGGAAGCCAGAGGGCTGCAAGGGGCCAGCCTTGCTATTTTATGCCAATTCACTCAATTGGGAACTAACTGGGGTTCCATGAGAATTGCCTTAATCTCTTCTGAGGATAGTGCCCCCTGCCTGACCCTCTCCCATTAGCCCTCAGTTTTTAAAGGTCCCACCACCTTAATCAACACTGCCACACTGAGGACCAAGTCTCCAATCTCTGGAGGAACAGTCACATCCAAATGGTCGCAGGTGACTGACCAGAAGTAAGGCTGAAATCAGGAAAGCAGGAAGAGCCTAGAGTGGGGGACACTGCAAAGAGTTGGCAGAGCTGAGGCTAGAACCAGGGACCTCCTGACACCCAGGCCTGGGCTCTTTGGGTGCCAGCGAGAGCTTGCATGTGGGAGCCACGTGCGCACGGTTGCCACACGGGCTTCCCGTCTCCAGCTCCTGGGTCTCCAGGGTTAATGCTGCGCTCAGGAGGCTGAGAAGAGCAGCCTCTCCACTTTGGTAATTGAAATCAATTTCTCAGCCTTATCTTTAGGAAACCTATATAGTCTAGACTGTAATCTGAAAGCTCGGGCTCGGGCAACTTTTAAATGAAAACCCCTCTGCCGGGGGGAGAGGAAGGAAAGCGGTAGCTCACCTCGTCCTGCAATTTCTCCAGGAGGATGCGCGCGTGCGGGGATATCGCTTTCTTCCTCTGGGCATTTGGCGTCTGAGTACGTGAGAATGTTCGAGGAGGTGTGAGCTTGTAGATGTGTGAAGATGTGAGCCTGAGACGGGGGAGCGTGCTAGATGTGTGTGTGTCAGGACGGGGGCGTGTGAATGCGTGTGGGTGTGTCTATGTTTGTGCGCGTGCCTGTGTTGCTGGACACACGTGTGATGGTTTTCTTTGTTTGTTTTTGTGTCTGAGCTTGCGAGCCTGTGGGTGTGGGAGGAGAGTGAGAGTGTGCTAAGAGTGTAAATATGTTTGCGCCGGTTCTTGGGCTGAATTCATGGGCTTGTAAATATGTTTGAGATCAGAGCATTGATGTGCATTTGTGTGACTCATTTCGGGGGGCTTTTGCCGAAGGGGCCTCAACTCTGAATTCTCCCAGGCCTGAGAACCGCTTCCTGTAATGCCTTGAGTGGCTTTTATTGATCCGTCACTTGCTCCTCCCGACTCTCCAGCTTTCCCCTGTGCACCCTGGGAGGACACAGCCTCCCCTGGGCTACTCTGAAGAGGCTTCTCCAGCACCCTCCTCCCCTTCCCGGAAGCCTGCTCAGGTTCCTCTCTAAGGGATGATGTGTCAGAGGGCAGAGAGCCTGGCTTGGTTAAATCCATGCACCTGATCGCCCTGAGCACCCTGCACAGTCCCCAAGAAAGCTGGAAACAAAGTGAGGATTTGACAACCTGTCCTTGCAGCCTCAAGGTAAGGGCACCGGGTAGACCCCAGCATGTGAATGTTGCCTTGTGGCCGCTGTGGTTCCAAACACAGAGGTCCAAGCAGTGAGGGAAGCTCCCCACTCTGTCCCCAGCACAGGACCCTGTCCTCCCCAAAGTCCTATGGATTTCTCCTTTCAGGTCAATCAGCCTTGAAATCCC
>PVKS010027643.1:0-27295 GCA_004027875.1 Aplodontia rufa
CTAAGTTGTTTAGGTCCATTTTTATTATTTTGACTTAAATAGTTAAAAACTTAAGACGTTGTGAATTTTGCTAATGTGCTGCTTATGCCCTCTTCTAGATCACAGATATTACATTAAATGGAACCAAAATGGAATGCATAATATTGACCTTTCAGTCTTCCTAATGCAAACAACTCTAGTCAACTGTATATATGTTCATTTTATAATTTCTACACATCTCTAACCCAAAACCTAAGGCTCATTGTAGAGTTAAATAAGATCAGAACTAAAAGGAGCTTCAGGCATCATGCTCCAACACCCTTTATTTTATAGTTCACATAATTGAGATGGAGAAAGTCAAAATGACTGGTGTTTGAGACAAAGCTAAAATCTTTAGTTTCTTGGCCTCCACTTTGGTGTTTCTTCCATTAGACTGAGCTGTGGGTTTTTGCATGAGAAGCATGTTAGATATTAGAAACATAGGACTCAGTAAGCAGGTGTCAGGGAGATGAAATTGTAGAGTTAGTCTCTGAAAGAACAAGGACAAACCCAGCTGGAAAACATGGAGTAAGCTCAGGCATGGGTCAGGCAATCTTGAGCATCAGGTCCAATGTGGAAGGACAGGGCACAGCAGTGGGTGAGCCCTTGGGAACCAGGCAGGTGGTGGTCATGATTCTGGGAGATGTGCCCATATGCTGCCAGAAGGCTCAATTTGGGCAAGACTCCAGTTCCTGGGGTGGAGAGCTGACAGGTGCCAGGTGGGATTCAGGGCCTAGCCAGATATACTACAGCACGGAGTGGGGCTACAGGCAACCGGAGGAGAGGCCTGTCTCAAGACAACTGGTCACAGACCAAGGAGGAAGGTAGGCAAAAGTAATTCAACTTGGACAGGGCCAATATCAGCAGTAGTACTGTTTCATGGGCCAAACGTCATTCAAGGCTTACCTCACCCTAGAATTTAAGTGATTGAATCTGACTGCAGGAAAAGCCAGTTGTGAGGCATGAAGGAAGCCCAGTAGCCAAAGCTGAATCTTCATGGCTTAGGTCTGGCGGTACGAATAGGTTTCAAGACCTCATTGGCCATACTGAGTGTTGTCTAGGGATGGAAGACAAGATTACTCCCATAGGTTTGCAGCACTTTTGGATGCAGAGAGACACAGGGCTCCATACCCTATGGTTGTTGGAATCTGATTTATACTTAAAATTTGACCAAGAATTATATTGAGGGTGGACAATGGTAATAAAATATGTCAGCATCTTCAAACCTTAATCTAATAATTCCACATGAAAACTATATCTTGCAGCCATTTTTTTTTAAAAAAAATCTCAATTGTAGATGGTCTTCATGAATCCATTAACTACAATATGTTTACAGATTTATATATCTTAATATAGTTACATTGTTGATTTGTGTTGATTTTAGATCTTCTTTAGCTGTAATTCATTTCTCTGAGACTTTTAAAAGATAGAGACAGCATGAAACAGATACAAGGATATATGAATGACGAGAATATATCTATTGAAGATGAGGAGAAGGCATGGTGACCAGGCTTCTCCACAATCAATACAATTGGTTTATTGAGTTGACCAAGATCGCCAGACCATGAAGCACTTGGTCCCATCATTTCATCCATCTTAATGACCAAATGCAACCAACTGCACAACGATACAATCAATTGCTCAGTTACTATCCATTATGATGGCAGAAAATGAAACAAAATAAATTGGCAGTGTTTGGTCAGTTCAGCAAGGCACTGCAGACAAGATTGCCAGGCAGGTGCTGGCTCTCCTGGGTTTTTAAAATGCCTTTTGGGATTCAGATGCATTTCCTCCCTTCCAATTGTTAAAAATACTTAACTCCTTGAGTTTTTATCCACAAGATTGCTCATGCCATTAGTTTCTGTCTACTTAATTTATCTTATTAATAACAGATTTTTAAAGCAATTGGTCTTCATTTTTTATTCATCATTCATTTTATAACTCTAGTTAATTATTTTGCCTTATTAGAAAACCTATTTTTCTCCTGTTTTTGTTCTCTTTACTACATTTATATGAGCCTTTAAATTTGCCTTATTTCTCTTTGAAAACAGTAATAAAAGCAAAGCAGTAGTATAAGTTCTATTTTACTTATAAGCAAAATATAATAAATGCATCTGAATTTTTATTTTTTGCATTTACCTAAATATGTATTAGCATAGTTATATACCTGCCCATGCATTTTTCGATTAGCTACAATCCATTTCCAAACACTTAGATGGTCTATTCTTGATCTGCCGTGTTCCTATCTTGCAAGTAGATTAGTTTACTTTCCCTTTCTGGATTTCTACATAACTGTATATTTATCTTAAAATTTTATATTTTTTATGGTGTTCAAATTCCCATGTTTTATCACTCCTTTGTCCTCCTTGGCTTTTCTAGTTTGCATGTATACAACAGTTCATCAGTCAGAAGTATTTGTTAAACTAATAGCTGTTCATTCTGTGAAACTGAGCACAAAATAACTTTTTTTCCGCACTCATCCAAATTGAGTGCTTTGGTAGATGTACTGACAGAAATAACTTTAATATTTATTTTATTTATCTTTTGTGGTATCCAGGATTGAACCCTTAGGTATTCTACCACAACTCTATACCCTCAGAAAAGTTTATTTTTTATTTTGAGATTGTGTCTTGCTAAATTGCCTAAGCTGATCTCAAACTTTTGATTCTTCTGCCTCAGCTTCCCGAGTCACTGGAATTACAGGTATGTGCCACCACACCAAGCTCACAGGAAGAACTTTTTAACGTTTTGTTTCCTAAAAATAAACTTTTGATTGAAGAGAATATTTTGTATTAAAAATACAGCTTTGGGGGCTGGAGCAGTGGCTCAGCGGTTTCAGCGCTTGCCTGGCAAGCACGAGGACCCGGGTTCAAACCCCAGCACCACGTACACAACTGAGTGTTGGAGCAACTAAGGCCATGTGAAAAACTAAATAAAGTTGTTTCTCTCTTTCTCTGTCTCTCTCACTGTCCCTATCTCTTTAAAAAAAAAAAATACAGCTTTGTTTGATTTTAGTTTTAGTACTAGGAATTAAACTCAAGGGCACACTTTCCCACTAAGCTACATCCCCAGTACTTTTTATTTTTATTTTGACAGGGTCTCAGTAAATTGCCCAGGCTCACCTCCAACTTGCAATCCTTTTGTCTCAGTTTCCTGAGCTGTTGGGATTACAGGAGTGTACCATCATGCCCTGCAATATAGCTTTCTTAAAAAAAGAGAGACAGAGAGAGAGAAGAAAATGGATCAGAATTACCTCCATTTCCCTTCAATTAGCTTTACAAAAATCAGATGAAATTTGAGTGGTGTGCAGTTTGTGTGTGAATGTGTGTGTGTGTGTGTGTGTGTGCGCGCGCGCGAACCCAAGTTCAGGAATGCATGTATGTGGTTGCATATTGGTTTTTTTTCTTGGCAGTTTTACTGTTAAGTGGTAGTAGCAGGGAAGTTAATACTGCTACAACTGGAGTACAGAGACAGTGTGTGTTCACCTCAAGCTCTGTTAGAGGAATTGATGGCTGAGGTCAGATTCGACCATGGCCAACCAATCAGATCAGGGAGCTGATTATAAGGATTAATGATGAACAGGTGAATATGTGATAGGGGTCAAGGTAGGCCACTGTTCTTGAGGGTTCTTAAAGTCAGAGGAATAAAGTTCCAGGCCAGGCAGTCAGAGGTGTGGGTATTTCTGGATACGTAAGAGAGCACTTTGGGTAAAATCTACCTAAGGTCTGGACAGCTCCCTGGAAATGGCTTTAACAAATGATGGTTCTGTTAAGGCCTTTTATTTTCAAAGTCTCAGATTTCTATATTGTCTTTTCCAGATAGCAAAAGTCCAGTTAGCTTAGTTGGTCCAAACCTTTGTCTCATGAATAAATTTACTATGGTTTTTATCCTACATTAACTTAAAGAATCATCTCCAAAGCCAGGCATGGTGGCACAATGGCTATAACCCCAGTGACTGGGGAGACTGAGGCAAGAAGATAGCATGTTTAGCAAGTTCAAAGCTAGCCTCAGCAACTTAGCGAGGCCCTAAGCAATGCAGCTAGACCCTATCTCAAAAAAAAAAAAAAAAGTCTGGGGACGTGGCTCAGTGGTTAAATATCTCTGGGTTCAATCCCTGGTACCAAGAAAAAAAAAATACAAAAAGAGAAGATATAATAAAAGAAATCATCTCCATAATCTAAAGAACTAAGTTTCAATGTCAGATAGAAAATCTGTCCTTTCTGCTCCAAATTGGGCTATTTAAAGATGTCAAAGACTAGAAGGCTTGATAAGATGAGGATTTCACTATGGCTAGTGTAAGATGGAGAAAAAGGAATAGGGAATGTGATATAATAAGAAACATATTTGAACTTTGTCCATTTTTCCCAGCACAGAGCTCCTAAAACCCTTGGAACTTTTTCATAGTGGAGGTGTCTTTTGCTATGTATAAGGAGTCCCTTTGATCGTGTCTGAATTTATTTATTTTTATTTATTTATTTATTTAAAGAAAGAGGGTATAGAAGAGAGAGAAGCAATTTTTTTATTTAGTTTTTCATGCGATTCTCAGTCCCTGGACACTTGGACACTTATTTGCGTTCGTGGTGCTGGGGTTTGAACTCTCGTACTTGCACATGCCAGGCAAGTGCAGCAACCACTGAGCCACCACTCCAGCCCTGCCTGAATTTATTTTAACAAAACACCTTAGTTTGGGGCTTCTAGATAATCTCAAAATGAGGGCTGTTCACAGAAATACCAAACATGTGATTCGAGAGTGGGAACTCTCAGCCCCACCTCCTGAACTCTGAGGAAGCAAAGGAGAGTTGAAGATTGTGTTACAAAACTTTTTTTTTTTTTCCTGATACTGGGAATTGAATCCAAGGGCACTTTACCATTAAGCCACATCACCAGTCCTTTTTTAAGGTTTTTTTTTTTTTTTTTTTTTTTGAGCTAGGATCTTGCCAAGTTGCTAAGGCTATTCTTGAACTTGTGATCTCTGGCCTCAGTCTCCCGAGAGATTGGAGTTATGGGCTTGCAGCACCAAACCCAGCTCCACAGAATCTCCTGAATAAGGATGTTTAAAGAGCTTCCAGTTTGGTGAACATATTTTCTTGCCACAAGTAAACATAAGCAAAATGGTTTCTTTCTTTCTTAAAGAGAGAAAGGGGGGTTGGGGATTTAGCTCACTGGCAGAGCTCTTGCCTAGCATGCGCAAGGTCCTGGAGTTCAATCCTCAGCCCTGAAAAAAAAAAGAGAGAGAAAGGGACTGTGAGAGATAGAGAAAGCAAAAGAGAGAATAAATTTTATTTAGTTTTTCATGGGGCTTTCATTGCTCCAGC
Organism: Aplodontia rufa; assembly: GCA_004027875.1. Lineage (NCBI taxonomy): Eukaryota > Metazoa > Chordata > Mammalia > Rodentia > Aplodontiidae > Aplodontia > Aplodontia rufa. The sequence continues at coordinate 5,334 of PVKS010027643.1, forward strand.
ACTTCGTTGTGTACATGGTACTGGGATTTGAACCCGCAACCCAGTGCACACCAGGCAAGCATCATAACTGCCCAGCTACTGCTCCAGCCCCACAAAGTGCTTTCTTGAGTTCTGTGAGCCATTCTAGAAAATTATCAAGCATAAGGAGGGAGATGTGGGTCCCTCTGATTTATGGCTGGTCAATCAGAAGTATGGGTGGCCCTTGAGACTTGTGATTGGTGTCTGAAGTAAGAGAAGTCTTGTGTGACTGATTCTGTGGGGTCTAGGCAAACTCCAGATAACAAGTGTCAGAATTGACTTGACCTGTTAGATGCCAACTTGACGTTAGAGAATTGTTTGGTGTCAGAGAAAATAGAGCAAAGAATAGTTTGAAAGTTACAACAGAATTTGATCAGTCAATTTAATAGGTTTGTTGGGGTGAAGGAGGTAAAACAAATACAGGGTTCTTGATTTATTGGTCCATAGATCTTTCCATTTAAAAAAAAAACCAGGAAAAATCTTTAATCTACCCTGGTAGTGGAGGATAAAGAATGGGTAATTTAGGGGCAATTTATGGCACATTAATTTAAGAAGTCTAATGTAATTTTCCAGTAATTAAATTTAATTTCTATCTCACTCTCCCAAAGCCAAAATATCAGAAGAATGAACTTACTTTTTATTACTTATAAAATGATAAAAGCAGGAGCTGCTTGATCAACACTAAATTACAGCCAGAGAGGAAAAAGAGTAGCTGTCATGTTTAACCCCTATTCTTCACTTTTCAATATCCAAAACTTTCAAAGATAGGGCTAGAAAACTCAGAAAAGGCAAGGATGCTGTCGATACTAATTATGATCTATTTATGCAGTAAGTTACAGAAACCCACAAAATAATGGCATAAACAGTGAAAAGACTCATCTTTCTCACTTAAGAATTTGTGGGTAGTTCAAGGCTGATATGACCCTCTTCTGGAGTCAGGTCCATTCCACCTTCCTGCTTCTCCATCTCTGAGGTTACAAGACGAACATTACACTCATGCAAATCGTGTCCAAGTTCCAGGCAGGAGAACAAGTGAAATGACAAGAGATAATACAAGTAAAAAGCCAATTGTCCCCTTTGAAAAGGCTTTTCACAAAGATCCCATTGATGATCTGCTTGACTATGTATCCTCTCAGGTGAAGGTAGTCTGGATTCATTAGTATTTTAGTTCAGCACATTACACACTTTAAAAAATAATAACAACATAATGCACAAATTCAGGAAATTCAGGAAAAATGGATGCAGTGCTCAGAACAGCAATGGTTTTGCTGGCTGTTGTATCCACAGTGACCACCCACAAAACACGTGACATCTCAGGAAGTGACCAAAAAAATTGCAGGGTGAGGTACTACTGTTGACTGTAAAACACATCCACACAAGATCTATTCCTCTTCCTTTCTTCTTTCTCCCTCCTTGTTCTATTCTTCCCATTCTTTCCATCAAACATTTCCCTCTCATCCACCTCCCTGGACATTCCGCTCTCTTCTACTGTACTTCTCTCCTTCCATTTCCTCTCTTGTTGTAACGTATACTCACTTTTAGTGCAAACTTACACTTTTCTCTAATCACTTGTTTTATTTTTGCATAACAATCCACTGTTGAAGTTACTGGCTTAAAACCTGTCTCAGCAAACTTTTCCTGTAAAGGCTGTGTATAGGAAACAGGTTCAGCTTGGTGGATCACATGGTCTCTGCCTTTGTATTGCAAAAACAGCCATAGATGATATGTGGACATAAGTGTTTCATTGAAACTTTACTAACAAACAAGTGATGGGACAAATTTGGCCCAAAGAATGTAGTTTTCAAATAAAGATGATTTATCATTTCTCACAATTCTGTGAGTTGAGTGACTCAGCAGAGCTCTTTTATTTTTCTAAATGATGTAATGAGGTCACTTCTTACTTTGAATTGCTTTACCAGCTGGAGATACTAGAATTGAGAAACAGTTCTATTATCTAATCCAGAAGTTCCTAGTTGGAAATATTCCCTTTAAATTCTACTTGAAAACTGAATAGTATACTCTTCAGCTTTTATTTCACTGCAAACACCAGTTGGTACAGTTGATGTTCTACCTGGAACTTTCTTAACTAAATTCTCAACTTAATTAGCTGTATTTTCTGTCTTCTCATTTCCCACCAGTGACAATTTCTTTCATTTGTCTATGATGTACACCACAGGTCCCTTTTTCTACTGCTTTTATTAGAAATTTTAATGTTCTTCCAAGGCTCTACTCAGTTTCCTTATTCTTCAGGCCTCCAGCTTCCATCCAGTCCCCAACATTTTTTAAGACAGAGAGAGGGACAGTGAGAGAAAGAGAGGGAAAAGTGAATCAATTTTATTTAATTTTTCACGTGGCTTTTGTTGCTCCGACATTTCATGGTGTTCTTGGTGCTAGGGTTTGAATCCGTGTCTTTGCACATGCCAGGCAAGCGCCATAACTGCCAAGCCAACGATACAGCCCCAATCCCTAATCTTTTATTAATCAATTTTTTTATGTTCTGTATGTTATGATGTCTTGATATCTTGGGACTTGACTCATCTAGGAGAGACTGCCCCTTCCAGAGCTAGTTAATTGATTTCTAGAGATAGCAAGACACTCCCTTGAAGCCACACCTTTCATGCGAAAGCTGACAATCTTAGTCTTATCCAGCTGCTGTAACAAATTATCACAATGTGCATGGCTTCAACAATTTTTCATATTTCTGAGGGCTGGGAAGTCCAAAATATGGGTGTTGTCATGGTGTAGTCCCTGGTGCGGGGTCTCTTCCCAGTTCGTTCATGGTTGTTTTCTCACAGGTCCTCACAGGCAGAGAGGGAGAGAGCTCTGGTCTCTTCTTATAAGGACACTGGTCCCACCAGGGGGCTCGTCCTTGTGATCTCATTTCAATCTAATTACCTCCCTAAGACCCAGACTCCAAATAATATCACCTTATACACCAAAGATTCAAAATGTGAATTTTAGCCAGGCACATTGGTACACACTTGTAATCCCAGTGGCTGGGGAGACCAAGGCAAGAGGATCACAAGTTCAAAGCCAGTCTCAGCAACTTAGCAAGGCTCTGAGCAACTTAGGGAGAACTTGTCTCAAAATAAAATAAATAAATAAAAAGGGGCTGGGGATGTCATTCAGTAGTTGAGTGCCCCTAGGTTCAATGGTTTCAATCCCCTGTGTGTGTGTGTGTAAAATTTGTTGAGACACAAATATTCAGACTGTTACACCAATTAATCTATATTCCATACCTTCCAAATACCTCCTGTATCAAGCTCTCACTTGTCACCCCCTCCTTAATCAGGGGCAGGCATCATTCCACTCAGGATGGTCCCTGTATCCTGGAGTCTACTGCAGTGATTGAAACTAGCCAGTCCCAATGACTTTAGCCTGTTCAGCCTGCCCCACTCACTCCTTCCCCACAATAAAGGGTCTTGCCCATGCTTTCTGCTAACTCCTTTTGCCTCTTAACAGATCCTAATACCTTCTCATGTGACCTTGCTTTAAATGGCATTCCACCTGATCTTAAGAGCCTTGAATAAGAATTTACTGTTTCAATGTCTCCTGATCTGTTGATTTTACCAAGCCTCAATAAAAGCAAAATCTCAGGTATTTGTAAAAACAATTCAATGCCATATGCTTTAGGTTTTTTGTTACAGAAACATTCTCTTTCTAGGTACCAATTGCTATGTTAATTACTTGCTACTACATAACAGTTACTTCAGAAAACAGTGGCTTAAAACATCAACAATGTGTCATTTCTCACAGTTCTTTGGGTTTGCCAGCTCAGCTGTGCAGTCCTCTACTCCATGTGGGAGCTGGGGTCTCTCAACTGGCTGTCTTTGCCTAGGGCTGGAATGTCCAAGAAGGTCCTTGAGTGCCTTTCTCCACTTGTCTTCTCATCATTCCATTGTCAGCACTGAGTTTCTTTATAATGTGCCAAGTGGCTTCTGAAAATGAATGTTCCAGAAGAAAAGCCCAATGTGCCAATATCAAGCCTCTGTTGGAGGCATGCTTACTAACATTTCACTGGTCAAACCATTGGCCAGCTCATACACAGTATGGAAGGAGTCCACACAAGTGCAGAATAACAAGAGGTGGCGTCCTTGGGGACCACCGACGTGTGACAGTCTATCACAGCACCATGCATACTGCCAATCCAAATTTCTTTTTACCCTGGGGTATAGCCCATGGAATATAGCAGAAAGTACAGAAGTGAGGTGTGGTAGGGAAAAAAAGGCCTGAGAAACAAGGATGAACACTGAACAATACAGATTGGCTTGATTTGTACAATTCAACTGTTCATGTTGGCATTCTAGAACACATTTTCAGTTAGGCTTAAATGGCATTGCACTGCCAATAAACTTTAAATTGATATCTCTATCACTATTAATCAGGCCTTCCACAACTAGTTCTATGTGAGGTTACAAGATTTTCCTTCTACTTAAAAAGAATTTTTTTTCATCATTGTCACGTGTCTGTTCCTTTTTCCTACAGAAATCCTCTGGTTACATTGACATTCTGAGAAGAGAGTTCTTAGCAATTATCTACATGGAAACATGTACTACTTATGGCAGTCTGCTTTTGCTTGTTTCCTGTCTTGCTAATTTTGTGAAATTGGCCATTTGTGAATAGTTGCTTGATTACAGAAATAACTTGCTTCAGCCTAGAATTGTGGTGAAGACTTGGACAATTAAGGTCATCTACATGAATGTGAAACACTGAAATGAAGAAAGGACTATCCAGGCTACCATGTGACTGTTGAACATTTAGATATTTGGGAATATCATTGGGCTTTTAAAGCACATAGAGAAAGCCAAGTTGAGAGGTTCTTTATTGAGAAGTTAAAAATAGCCAGGCCTGAAACATCAGACCACTCACTCAAGGTATAGTTTAGAGTCAGACATCTCCCAAATATACATTATGTGCATTAACCTCTGTCACATCTTCTATTTATAATGCATTACCACGTCTGTGTCCCACATTCATTTATATAACCTTGGCATGGGGGTCCTCTGCAAGATTTTCAAAGTAGGATCCACCTATAACAAAATGATTGAAGTAAATATAAAACTTGAGCCTTACCTAAGATTCACTACGTCAGATTTCTTAGGTCTGAATCCAGAAATAAATCTTTCTAAACATTCCATGTTTGCATTTATGTACTGTGAATTTCAAGAAGCACTGCTCTAATGGGAAAGGAAAATGGGCATGAGACCCAAAGCAGAGTTAAATAGTGTGTGTAGATAAGGATTTTAATGAATAAGTCGTGCAGAGTTATCAAGGACGGACCCATGCCAATCTTGCTCATCTTTAGAGTTTAGCTTGAAGTGTCAGCCTGGAGAAAGCCAGGAATCCTCATCGCAGGCAGCAGAAACCTGGCTGTGTTGAAACCTGAAGAGACAGGAAATTAGAGGTTCATTGCTGTGGCAATTTTCCTGGGCAAATTTGACCATGATGCTAGATAGGGCAACCCTGTCTTTTGCATTGACCTTAATATGGTACAACCTGTAGCTGTGACCCAATGTATGTGTGGTCAATAAATAGGAATCCATTTGCTTCACAGTGAATATCTGGCCAAATGTTGATGAGTGACTACAGATATTAAAGCTGCATGTTTTCCAATAAGCCTGTGTATTCATTCTTTTCCTCATTAAATAAATGTTTATTGAGCACCTCCTATGTGCCAGGCACTGTTCTAGGCACCAAGAATTCAGCACAAAATTGTTTTATCCTAGCTCTCTTGGGGCTGGAGCGGTGGCTCGGCGATTACAGCACTCGCCTGGCATGCGCAAGTACACGAGTGTGAACCCCACACCACATACACAACAAAGTGTCTGAGGAATGAAGGTCATATGAAAAGCTAAATAACAATTGATTCTCTCTCCTCTCTCTATCTTTCTCCCTCTCTCACTGTCCCCTCTTAAAAAAAAAAATCCTAGCTCTCAGAGTTTATTGTATTCTACTTGGGGGCTAAGGGCAGGTGGCAGTTGGGTAGCTTCACTGTGAAGTTTGTAGTTTAGGTTCAGCTACTTTGGATGCTAGAGAAACCCCTGAGCTTATGAATCTGGAACTGACATGGAGTGAAAGATGTGTGCAGACAGGTTGGGCCTGCTTGCCCTGGACTGGTGGGCTGCATGAGGTGACATTGCCTAGGAAAATCATGTGCTTCCTCACCTGGGACCAGCCCTACCTGGCTTAGCCCTCAGCCACATAGGGAGTTCCTAGTTCCTCAGGGTTTAAGAGGATTCTCCCTTTTGAGACCTCAAATGTTTATTTGAGTGAGCTCATACAGAAGCAGGAGCTTCAAGGCTTGTTCCTATTGAGACAGTTCAGGAGAGATAGAAAAAGGGCTAGGTAAATTAGGACCACTCCTAGAAGGTGACCTTAGAAAGTGATAGACAGGTATGCTCAGGGCTTTCATATGCAAAAAGGCCTTGAGGCTCACCGGTGGTAGCAATTCCTTTGTCCCGGAGGCAGGATAATTAAGAAGTGGGGGTAGACACAAGTGGGAACTGGAAAGAATTTGACACCTGTTTTACATAAATTTTAACCAAAGATGTTGCTGCTCAGTTTCAATGCTTGTTTTACATAGATTTCAACCAGTGAGGTTGGTGCTTTTCTCAATGCTTGCTTTACATGCATCTTAATCAAGGCTCATTCCCAAACCAATAGGATCCCTGGCCTAATCTACCTTAGATGATGTCATGCTTCCAGGTACCCCCCCCCCGCCCCCACTTTGCAGAGTCTCTGCTCTCCTTCCTGAAATAAATCCTACTCCTTTTACTCTTCCTTTCCATGGTTGTCCGTGGATTTTATTTGTTAAATTCACAAGAAAAGAACCCAAAAGATTGATGCCAAATTTCCGGGTTGTATTTCCACACTAAGAGCTGCAACACACAGCTCAACAGTAGGGGCGAGGGGGGCGGTGCGGAGGGGGGTGAGGTTGGGAGGGGAGGGGGGTCAGGAACCCCAGCTCTCATCTGGGTAGCTGCTAACACTGATTTAGCTGCAGAAGCCTGCAGCCAACCCAAATCCCCAGTTTTAACTGGGAATACCTGCAAACACTAGAAACAGGCTATTTGGGCCACAGAGATCTGCAGTGAGCCCAGACTCCATTTGCCAGTGGGAACAGAGAATCTGGCCTCATCTCAAACCGCCCCCCACCCCATCACTATGATCTTAATACAAATGTCTGTGAGATTTTTGTGCTCACCCATTCTGTGACAGAGACTGGGTAGGATTCAAAATCCTCAGAATATCTTTTTTTCTCCATCTAGGAACTAGAAAACAAATTGATCTATTCCTGTTAGAAGAATTTTTTTTTTTTTTTACCATCTCTAGCTGTTTCTTTGTTTCCTCTTAAAAAGCAAATATTCATGGGGGCGATTATGTTACTGAATTCCTCAAGTAGTTTCTCAAGTAAGTGATAAAAGATGTTGAGAAAAAAAAAAAAAACCTGCTCACGTAGGTAAAAGATGTGGGGTAAAAGAGGTAGAGGACTGGGAGAAAGAAACTGAAATATACAGAAACACATAACCTGGGACTCCAAAGTCCAACTTCTTAGCTACTTTTGCTTGGAGCATGACCAGCACGTGGCAGTTCTACTGTGAACTGTAGGAGGAAGTACTCAAGCTCTGGATTTGGACAAAGTGGGTTCTAACCAACTTCACTTCTGTATATCTATATGCCCCACTACAAGTTCTTGAATTTCTGAGTCTTTATTTTCTTATCTGTAAAAAAGGGATAACATTTATTTCTTAAGACTCTTTTGTGGGGGCTGGAGCGGTGGCTTGGCGGTTACTGCGCTTGTCTGGCATGCACTAGTGCACAGGTTCAAGCCCCAGAACCCACGTACACAGCTAAGTGTCAGAGCAACGAAAGCCATGTGAAAAGCTCATTAAAAAAAATTGATTCTCTCTGTCTCTCTCTTTGTTCTTCTCACTTTAAAAAGAAAAAAAAAAAGACTGTTTTGAGTATTAAGCAAGATGATGGCTGTTGAGTTGTTGGCATGGTGCCAAGCACATCGCAAATCCAATTCATGTTCCCTGAACTTCAGGAAGTTTTGGGGAGGACTCCCCTGTTTTTTTAGGAGAGAAGGCAGAGGACCTCAAGTCCCTTGGTCACTACTGTTGATTTTTCCTTCAGAAGAGATTAGGAGGGGCTGGAGCACTGACTCAATGGTTAAAATGTTTGCCTGGCATGTGTAAGGACCCGGGTTCAAACCCCAGCACCATATACACAGCTAACTGTTGGAGGAAATGAAGGCCAGATGAAAACAAAATTGACTTTTTTCTCTCTCCCTCTCTCCTTCTCTCCCTCTCTCCCAGCTGGAGAGAGGGAGAGAGAGGAGGAATATGACACAGCCTATTCATTTAGGCTAGGCAGGCTCCCCTGCAGGCAAATCAGTTTTTGGCAAAGAAAGTACGTGGGGTCGGTGCAGTGGGCCTATTTTATAGAATTATTCTCTTAAACTCATGCTCCCACCACTTGCATCTATCTGTCGCCCAACAGAGAGTAGGTGATGTACGTTTGCTGTTCGTGCTGGCCTGGCAGAATTTGCAGAGATGTATCTTCCGTACTAGATGACAGGGGTGTTTAGCTCACTGCACAGGGATTTTCATCTCTAGCTACTGCTTCTCCAGCCAGCACACAATTCAGTAGGTTGGCTAGTTCCTGTTGGAGTCCTGCATGGCAAGGAGACATTTCAGGTGAGGACAGGGGAGCATTGTGTGGGAAAAGCTTTGTATGTGGCAGCCAAGCTCCCACAGAGCTGGGACAGCTGCCATTTCCACAACAAATGTAAAGCCCCACCCCCACCATTGCCTGGCACTCTCCTGTTCTTTCTGCTTCCACACAATATACAGAGTCACATATCCTATCTGGTTCTGTTTGTAAAACTCATTTTATCTTTCACTCTCAGCCTCTAGCTTTTGCCAGGGCATATTGGAGGGTGAAAGGAGCATTCAGATTCACTTTTATAAGCAGAAGCCCAAATCCCCAGGGACAGCTGCCATCTCTCCAGTTTCTATGCTAGCCTCCAGCTTTGCCCTTAAGGGGCCGGGTTTGTTGACTTGGGGGCTTCCTTTAAACTCATGACAATAAAGAAAACATGGGACAGCCTCCCTGGGAGACATTTCCTGAGCAGGAAAAGAGCAGTTGAAGCAATAATACCTGGGGTCATTACCAAGGGCAACTAATAGATTAGTCAGTGCCATTGTAGCAAGCCTTGTATACGAGTTAGAAATTAGGTTGGTTAAATACCCAGGGCCAGAGTGTGCATGCTTGTGCATACATAAGGACAAGGGATTTAGTGAGTTATCTGAGAACTGCTTCTTTCTCCAAGACTTGCTTTCCCCACACATTTCCGTTTGCACCAGTAATGTGCCTAGTATTAATCCCATACGGTTCCCAGCTTCAACCTGAGCATCATTAGGAGGATGAGGAGGTGCTCCTGCCCCACTATACGGTGGTCACTCATTCACTTAGCATCTCCCATAATAACTGAAAGCTGGCAAGAATGACTTTATGGGGACTATAGGATCAGGTTGCTCCAGCCTGAAATCTTCTTGGGGCACACTTCTGTTACGCACAGAATTACGGTAAACCTCAGTTTCTTCTCCAACAAGATGTAGACAGAGGGGCCTACCTCCAAGGTTTGCAGAAGTGTTAACTGAGCTAATTAATATGAAGTGCCAGTACAATGCCTGGCACATAATAAGTACTTAACAAATATAAGATGCTATCAGTAATCCTCTACATTTTTATAATTCTTAATTATTTTCCAAGTACTTTCACTCAGGCTCACACAATTCTTCTAACCAACCCATCAGGTATAAGATGCAAAGCATGTAGTACTGTCCTCATTCTTATAATCACAAAATTGAATTAATAAAGGATTAAGTGTCAGAGATGGAATTAATGAGAATCCAATTCACACTGTCCCATACTCTTTCCACCAACTACAGTTGCTTTTAGACAAGTGGACAGGAAATGTTCAGTGACACAGTGCTTTCCTCACATACGTGAGACCATGGGTTCAATTTCCAGCACTGGGGATAAAAGAACCCAGACTAGGAGAATTTGCTCTTCAAATAAAAATGTTGGGAGATCTGAGTAGAACTTATTCTTCTCATGAACCCACCTGAGACTGCCTTTTGCATTTCTGGTACTAGAGGACTGATAAACTGTGGTCTTCAGTTTTCCTGCAACAATGGGGCTTGGTTCACAGATGTGCAGGAGGAGAGATGGTCCACAGCTTATTGGTCCTCACCTCTCCCTCTCTACCTTAGATCTCCATGTCCTCCTCCTCCTCCTCCTCTTCCTCCTCCTTATCCTTCTCCTTCTCCTTCTTCTCTTTCTCCTTCTCCTTTCTTCTAACACAGGAGTGCTTTACCATGGAGCTACATCCCCAGACTGATTTTGAGACAGGACTCACTAAGCTGCTTAGGGCCTTGCTGAATTGCAGAGGATGGCTTTCAACTTGGAATTCTCCCATCTCAGCCCCTGGAGTTGCTGGGATTACAGGCACGTGCCACCACACCCAGCTTGTGACAGCTACTTCTGAGAATATATTATATTCTTTTATGGCCTGGATCTGGAGTGTTCTCCCAAAACATGGCTTGAAGGCAGCAATATCCAGAGGTGGGGCTTTTGGAAAGGGATTGGATGGAGGGTTCTGACCTCATCAGAGAATTAATCTATTTAATAGATTGATAATTTGAATGGCTAGTTCCTGTTGGAGTCCTGCATGGCAAGGAGACATGGCATGGAGAAGTAGGTAACTGGGGTGTGCCCTTGGTGACTACATCTTGTCCCTGACTCAGCTTTGCTCTCTCTCTCTGCTTCCCAGCTGCCATTGACTGAGCAGTTTGCCTCTGCCAAGTCCTTCTGTCATAAAGTTCTGTCTCACCTCGGGCCTAGAGCAATGTCAGGCTGATCATGAACTAAGATCTCTGAAACCACGAGTCAACATAAATCTTTCTTCTTCTAAGTTGTTTTTCCCAGGTATTTGTCACAGTGATGCAAAGCTGACAAGCACCTCTTCCCAGATAGTGACACTGTAGAGCAGGGGAACTGCTATACTCACTTGTGTTTTCCATAAAGCAGATAGCACAACACTCCCCACATAGTACTCAACGACTACCTGTGGACTGACAATTATTTAATTTTGGGCTCTAATTCAGGCCTACTAAACCCTGGGTCAAGTTCAACCCCATTATCCTATCAAGTATTTTGGCATCTTGTGAAAAAATATTTGAGTAAGAAAATTGCAATTATAGATGGTTTTTAACAAGAGCGTCAATAGGAAACATATTTCTATGACTTGTCATTTATTTAAAAAAATAAGTTGCTCCACAGGCCTCAGAGATACTCACCATAATCACAGGTTAGTGAAAAGAACCTAAAGAGAATTCTTTTTGCCTATACCAATACTAGTCTTTGAAGATCTTGGTTGAAAGTGTATCCCTAGACATGTACTGGCGGCTCCCTGACCGTGGTAATGGATAGTGGCTCAGTACACAGAAGACACCCTCTGCTCCCTCTGTCAGGGGTCTCTTTCTGCACAGTCACCAGGTAGCCTCAAAATCCTTTGGAACGCAGGTCTGAGGCAGCTGTAATAAATGAACAGGAACTGTTATGTCAGATGAAATCTATTTGCTGTCTCTGATCTTGGGAGCACGTTTATAGAGAAAGGCAATTACATCAATGACCTGCTTCTCTCACCCAATGTTCTGTAGATTTGGATTCAGAAGAAAACATTTTTCATCTTTCATACAAATCTGCTAACTTTATCTTAGTTGATGATTGTCTTTATAAGACTTCCTGGACTATGATTGTAACTGACAGCCTCGGTCATTGTCTATGCTACAGCCAACTTTGCCAACTCTTTAAAATTAAACTTTATCATGAGAGCAGAATTGAACAGTCCCCCATCAGAGGGAGTATACAAAATTGATAGGCTATTTGGAAGAATATAAACAGGTAAACATTAAAGAAATACAAATACATGATATAAAAATATCAATATGTAACTTTTAATTGTTATAAATACATGTTAATTTAATTCCAGTTCTAGCATGGGAAGTTTGTCAAACAACCATCTAGAAATTTTTGTTATGGACAGAAACATTCCAGGATTTATAGTCAATTTCTGCTTTTGCTTTTCTTTTTCTTTTTTTTTTTTAAATTTTTTTAAAGCGCGAGGGACAGTGAGAGAGAGAAAGAACAATATAATTTTTATTTAGTTTTTCATGTGGCTTTTTGCTCTGAGACCTCGCTGCATATGTGGTGCTGGGGTTTGAACTCGCATACTCACACAGGACAGGCAAGTGCGGTAACCACCAAGCCACCGCTCCAGTCCCTGATTTCTGCTTTTCTGTATTGACTTGTTCCTCACAGGAAAATTTGCTCCTTTTGCTTAGCACCTATACTACCTGATAGTTCTGTTGGTCTGCTTACTTTCTCTCTCTCTCTCTCTCTCTCTTTTTTTTTTTTGTACCAGGAATTGAACCCAGGAGCACTTATACTGAGACACATCCCCAGAACTTATTTTTATTTTTAGACAGTCTCACTAAGTTGCTTAGGGCCTATATTAGTCAGTTTTTTGCTGTCGCGATTAAACGACCCCGACAACAGCAATTTCAGGAGGAAAAGGTTTATTTAGGGGCTCATGATTTCAGAGGTCTTAGTCTGCAGGAGGCCAGCTGCATTCCTCTGGGCTGGAGGTAAGGCTGTACCGCATGGCAGCATGCAAGGCTCCACTGAGCACAGAGCTCCAGGAGTCACTTCAGGAAGCAGAACAGAGAAAAAGCTGGATGCCAGATACGGAATATACACCCTAAAGGCACACCCCCCATGACCCAGCCACACCCTACCAGCCGACAGTTGCCAGTTACGGCCTGTAAGGGAGTAACTCACTGATTGGGTAAAGGCTTTGCTAACCCTGTCATTTCACCTCAGCCTCCCCGAATTGTCGCAGGTGAGCTTTTGGGGGACACCTCACATTCAAATCATAAAAGGACCCCACTAAGTTGCTGAGCCTGGTTTTGAACTTGTGATCCTCCTGCCTCAACCTCCAGAGCTGCTGGAATTACAGGCATGCACCACCATGCCCAGCTACAAATTAAGTTTTTTATTCATTACATTTTTACTGCAAATTTCCGGCTTGTCTGCTATCAAAGATCCATGACAAAATGTTTAAAATTGGTTTTAAAAACAACTCAATATTTTGAAATAATTTCAAAATTATAGAAAAATTTTTAACTATTTCTGAATGTATATTTATTTTTTAAAATACACATAATATATTTGATCTCATGGAAGTTTTAATATATTTCTTTATATCTTTATATCTTCATTTATGGTTTTGTAATACATTTTCTTTTGTAATTTTTACACTTTGATTTTTACTTAATTACGAAGTTCACATAAAATAGCTCTTTTTCCATTTTATTCACTTGTTCAAGAATCAGTATTTCCTCTTTCCACTCCAAAATACTCAATTCATTTGTTTGTAATCATTTAATAATCACATAGTTTTCTTTGCAATATAAAAATAATGACTATTGTTAAGGAAATAATTGGGGTACAAAATAGTCATAACACTGAGTGGTATAGAAATTTACGTCATCTGGTCTCAAAAATTTTTTTAGTAAATAACAAATATCATGGTTTCCCCAGTCATCTCTCCATCATTTACTCCACAGAAAATGTTTAAGATTATAAAAGTAATTTTTGTATCCCCTTAATACAAATTTACCAATTAACCTTTGCCACATTTGCTTTATTTCTTTCTCTATATAATTTGTATTATTATCCCAAACCATCTGAAAACAAGCCATAAAAATCATGCTCTTCTACCCTTCAATACCTCAATATTTCCTAAAACATAGGACATACCCCTACAAAACCAACCAGCCATTATATAATTGGAGGAATCTGTTATTTACTCAACACTATTGTCTATTACAAGGTTCATTATCATATTTTGACAATTGTAACAATATTGACCATGATAGCAATCACTCCTGGTCCTGTCCGCTGTGCACAATCCAGTCCAGGACAACACATTTCATTTAGGTGTTTTTTGTTTGTTTTGTTTTGTTTTAAATTTATTATTAGTGCATTATAGTTGTACATAATGATGGGATTTGTTGTCACATATTCATTGATGCATACAATATGGCAATATAATTTGGTCATATCCTTGTCCTCCCCCAATCCCCCGGACCTCCCTCCTCCTGTCCTCAGATCCCTTGCCTCTCTCTGGGTCCTATATTTTTCCTAAAATAGCCAAGTAAAGTGATGGAATTCTTATACCTATGAAGAACATTTTTAATATACATGACTATAGTATATACAGTGACATAAATGCTTGGAATGTACCTTGCTTTATCTCAGTTCCCACATTTCCCCTTCTCCTCCTCCCTTCCTATCATCCCTTGTTATTCTTTGATATATTTGACAATGGGACTAAACATTTACGTTTTTGTAAAGGCATTCAGTATTGCTTGTTCAAATATCTTATACAAATATATTTGTTTGTTTTAAAGAGAGAGAGGGACAGTGAGAAAGAGAAAAAATAATCAACCTTATTTCATTTTCATGCGGCTTTCGTTGCTCTTAGACTTCTTTGTGTACGTGGTGCAGGGGTTTGAACCTGCAGTCTGGTGCATACCAGACAAGCCCTGTAACCGCTGAACTGCTGAGCCACTGCTCCAGCCCATACTTCATTTAGTTTTAATGTGTTAAAGGGAAGAGATTTTCAGCCTTTCATCATCTTTTATGATACCAACCTGTTTATAATTATTGGTCAAGTGTTTGAAGTTAGGCTGCTGTTTCTCCAGGTTTCCAGGTGAGTTATGCACTTCCAGCAGATGTAGTAGGTAGGAAACATCGTGTCCTTCCTTCTTCCCATGTGCATAACATCTGGAGGCACAAGATTTCAGCTGCCCCATTGTGGATAACATTAATTTTTGTCATTTGGTTGAGACACTGTATGTCAGATTTCTCCCTTATAAAGTTACATTTCCCCCTTCATACTAACAAGAAGTCTGTGGAAAGAAATTTTCTCATCAAACTTTCACAAATCGTTAGTCTTACCTGATTACTATGGATGACTGCATAATGGTGATTTTTAAATTTTATCATTTTTGTACATTTATAATGTGACATTCTACTGTTTCTCTTCTCTATTCTTATTTATCTCTATATTTCCTTATCATCAAAATAAACTCTTATTTTATTCAATGGATTGCAATCACATAACATTTCAATTACAAAATGTCACATATTGGATCAAAAAGAGCCCTTTCCAGTTGGCCATTTTGTTCTTTTGATAGTTCCCCGTCGTTTTCTTTCTTTCTTTCTTTCTTTTTTTTTTATCAGTTCCTTATTCAAAGCATAGCAAAATGCTTTAAGTTCATCTTGTATTCTCTTTACACCAGTCTTGGAATGTGCTCTGGGCCCTTTTAATGGGGAAATGGTGCTTAGAACCCCAAATTTAGACACACAGTGCATTTTAAAAGATACATTTTAGAGATATTCAGTATTTCTTTTGTTATGGCTGTTAGTTTAGGCAAATCCAACAGTTCAAATACAGTCATCTATATAGGCAGAGTTAGTGTTATAAATCTTCACAAAAAATGTAAAATACTACAGCATTTCTTCTATTTTAAGACCCTGAGATACACTATAGCTTTAATAATGACTTCTTATAGGTAGAAGGAGGGTAAATATTCAACATTAAATGCTTGCATGGATTATAAGGCATCCGCTAATTTAAAAAACATCAAGATGCAGAAAATTTGCATTTTAAAATCAAGAAAATAAGCAATTTGTCTCAAAGAAGATCATATCTTTATGGCTTCATGCAGAATCATTCAAATGATTTAAGGAAAACATTGAATAATATAAGCAGATTTGTTTATATTTATTATCTCATCTGTAACTATACATCTTTTTTTTTATTTTCACAACATTGTGATAAAAATTTAGGGGACAGATCATATGAGTCTTTTTTTTTTCCTTCAGTTCTGTGGATTGATCCAAGTGTCTTCCAAATGCTAGGCAAATGCTCTACTACTGAGCTATACTCCTAGTCCCTACTTCATTTTTCACAAATACATAAAAGATGAGAAGAAATCACAGTGAGATCTTTTGCTTCTCAATGATTGAGCTTAAAGAAGATGTTATCATTATCCATATGTTGATATGTCCCATATTTGTCTATATTTTAATACATCTATCATATTATTTCTATGAGTCAGAAAACTAAATACTTATTTGTGTGTGTGGGGTCCTAGGGATTGAATTCAGGGGTGCTTTACCACTGAGCCACCTGCCTAGTCCTTTTTTAAATTTTTTTTTTTTAATTTTGAGACAGATCTCACTAAGTTCCTGGGGTATTGCTAAATTGTTGAGGCTGGCCTTAAACGTGAGACCCTCTTGCTTCAGCCTCTTGCGTGCCTGGGATTACTGGCATGCACCCCATGCCAGGCCAGAAAACATAATGACTTTAATAGCAAGAATATTTTATGGGGTTTGGAGCTGTGGCTTATCAATTACAGCACTTACCGGGCATGCACGACGATGTGGTTTCGAACCCCAGCACCACATAAGCAATGAAATGTTGGAGCAATGAAGGTCACATGAAAACTAAATAAAGTTGATTCTCTCCCTCCCTCCCTCTATTAAAAGAAACTAAAATTAAAATAAAGAACGTTTTATGTATGGTTATGACTTTTTAGTTAACAAACACTTTGCAAAGGCATTCTTATCACGGACAGCATGGTGTTTTAACTAATTAAGAACCCCTGCTAGGGATCTGACTGCCCCAACAAGTCCTGTTTCTGCTACTTATTAGCAGATTTGTACCCTTAGGTTTCTACATAACTTCTATAGGCTGCAGTTCTCCCATCTGTCAATGCAAGGTAATATCCCAAAGGAAAGCCTACCCCAAAATCACTGTGATGATGAAATGACAAATTTAGGGAAAATTCATGGACTGGTGCCTGGTACTCAGTAAACTCTGATCCATGTTAGCTAATAAAAAAGTAGTTCAAAGACGAGTTTAAACTTCACTCCAGAATCTCAAATGAATATTTTCCTTTTTACATCTTCATAAGAAAATTTAGGGCTTTTATTTTTCTGTGTAAGAACACAAATGGATTCAATAGGAAGACTCTTCTTATTTTTCAGGAACATGGATTATGAAGCCCCAGTGCTCAAGTACACCTGCTTGCAATAGTTCTTCCCTAACTGTCCATTTTACTGGCCATCAGCACATCAGTCTGCCAAACCCATTCTCTGTCTTCTCATCTACTACCCTCCAAACTATAGGAAAACTGTGACTTCTAGGACTCATTGATCAGAAGACTGAACAAATATTTTTGAGCCCAGATAGACAGAGAAAAGAAGAGAAGAACACACACTCCGCAAATTTGGATTGTCATGCTCACTGAGTTGTATCTGCTCTCCAATGATTCACTCTCAGTTCTAAAGCCACTAGTCCAGAGGTACTTATGCTAAGACAATACAACACAGACATCAACACTTTAACAACAGAAAAGAGAAGGCACTTTTCATCTTTGATGATGAGCCTCACCATTTCCCTTAGCATTCCCTTCCTTCCTTCCTTCCTTTTTACATTGATATCAGGGATTAAACTCAGGGACACTTAAACACTGAGTCACATCCCCAGACTGTTTTTTGTGTTTTATTTTGAGAGGCCCTAAGTCTTTTAGGGCCTTGCCAAGTTGCTGAGGCTGGCGATCCTCCTGCCTCAGACTCCTGAGCTGCTGGAACTCCACTGCACTAATGCCACCCCACCCCCATTTTTTTTTATTTTTATTTTTTTTTTAGAGAAAGAGAGAGTGTGTGTGTGATATTTATTTTTCATCTGATTTTTGTTTTTTCCTCCACTTATTTGTATATGTGGTGCTGGGGATCAAACCTGGGTCCTTCTAGTGCATTCCAGGCAAGTGCTCTACTGCTGAGCCACCTCTTTAGCCCTTCCTTTGCATTCTTAATGGACCTTTTTACTTAGAGGGATTTGCTGCTTTATTTGGCAAAAGTTGGCTGTGACCCTGTCGTTTCTGCAAGGTTAGGTCAGACTTTGCATCTTAAAGGAATCCTGGAGTCTCCCTACCACTTTCTAGGGTTTCTTTCATGTTCTTCCAGGGTTTAGAGAATTGATGTAAAAAAACCAGTCCATTAATGTGTGGAAGAAAGAAGCTGGGACGCCATCATTTATTTCAAGGCAATTACATCACTCACTCTGGCACATCTCCCAGAATGTCATGTGCAATTGTGGATGAAGCAAAGGTGTGATCAGACTCACAGGTCCCCTGCCATTTGCACAACTCTTGTCCTATGAAGTTTTAACAGCCACATGACTAACTCTTGGGAGAATCTCCTAAATTCTTCCTGTTAAATTGGTTCGTCCAAGGTTTCTACCTAAGTTGGAAAAGAAAGGAATTGTTTGGAAAATATTAAAGCATATGGGAACATGTGGGATAACAACGTGCGCATAGTTTACTCCTGGTTACACTACAATGTGGCTTAAATAAATAACATTAGAACAACAACAACAAAACGTAATTACATGATCATCACAAAAAGCGGTTTGTAACAATTAACTGTCCAGGGAGGCTTCTTCCCATCTTGCCCTGGGCAAACTTCAGGTGTTTGTTCCAAAGCCACAAATTATAAAAGTCTTAAAAACCAAAGAGCCAACTGCTTGGAGCTCTGCACTTTGCTGCTCAGCCAGTTCTGCCCAACTACGCACTCACCCCGCCCTCGCCTGAATCCCACCACCCAAAACCCTACCTCCCAAAACCCTACCACCCAAAGTTCACAAGGCTCAGAGGGTCTCAAGTTCCTATTTTCTCTCTTGCTCTGGATGGAGGCTTAATTCTTTCTGGAAGCTGGCTGTTTGGTTGACTTATCCCTTCTATATACCAGTTTACTGACTATGGTCTCTTGTCTGAACTCTGTATATCTTCTTTGCATTGGGGATTTTCGTGGCTATTCCCTGTCTGCGATTTCCTTCCTTGAGTTCAGTGGCTTACTAAAGATCTAATTCAGCAGACTGTCTGCTCTGGCTCTTTAATTGGCTCCCCAGAGGCTTGAAAGTCCTTGAGGATCATTTTGAAAGGGCATTTCCTGTATGTAAAGCTCCTCCCCATCAGGAGGTATAGCTTAAAGTTGGCTTATCCATCCCGTCAATAGCTCAACAAGAATCCTGATTATGAAAGCATGCTAGGAGAAGGATCAAGGATAGAAATTTCTCTCTGTAAGCTTCTGCTTACTCAATTGATGGTATTTGACTACATATTATATTTAATACACAGAAAGGGTTACAGTGATGAATGTATTTCCATTCCTGTCTGAGAGGACTTAACAGTCTCAAGCAATGATTCTAATACTTCATTGTACATAAAAATCACCTGGGGAGCTTATTAAAAACCACATACAAATGCTCTGTAACTCAGATTATGATTCCTTTGGTGTAGAATGGATCCTGAGAATCAGTATTTTTTTTATAAACACCCCAGAAAACTGATGTGAGACACCTGTGGATACTTTCAGAAACACTATATATAAGAGGGAGACTGAGTTTATGTCATTCCTCTTAGGTACACAGTTCTGGAAACCAGTAGGAAAACATTTTCTACATATTGAGTTATCCCAAACACAATGTGGAATTCATGCTCTATCTCATTGTTTAGTTTTATGAAGCTGCTCAAGTTCCTTTATTTTCATTTAGTTCCCTGGTCTCTGTCACAGGATTGGTTGGTATGTGTATCCTTTTGAGAGATGCAGAAGTTAAAAACTATCACTTCTTCTGCCACACTTTAAACAGCAAGTTTAGGTTTCTAGCAAGACTCACCACTTTCCCAGCATAACAAGACAGGACTCTTCACATTTGGATAATGTACTGATATCCCTAGGCTCCTGTGTGCATTGATTACCCATTATGCATAAATGAAATACAGGTTGACTTTCTTAGACTCATCAAGCCATGAATGGGGCCCAGGAATCTGAAGCTGTTGAGTTTCCAGATGGGCATGCTTCTTCTAACCACCTCAATGGGAAGGGGTATGCAGAATGTGAAGATGAGGTGAGTCTCCCCATCTGCCCACCCCACCAGCATTCAATTTCAATACATTGAACTTTGTGTTGTATCCATTCTTCTTCTCTTATGGGATCATACCCTCAAAGAAATATATATATATATATATATAAACATATATATGTTTGTGTATGTGTATATATATATATGGGTGTGTGTGTGTGTACATATGTATGTATACACACACACACACACACACACACACACATATATATATATATACACATATATATATATATATATATATATATATTTTTTTTTTTTTAACCAAGGATTGAACCCAGGCATGCTTAACCACTGTGTCACATCCCCAGCCCTTTATGTTGTTTCATTTTGTGACAGGGTCTCACTAAATTACCTAGGGTCTCGCTAAGTTGATGGCTGAGGCTGGTTTTGAACTTGTGATCCTCTGCCTCAGCCTCAAAAGTTGCTGGGATTACAGGCATGCATCACCGCACCCAACTTCCCAAATATTTTCTTGTTTTTATTTTCCCTTTGAAAAATACTCAGGCCACAATTCCATCTGTCTACTTGGAGCAACATTTGTCTTTTTTCCATCTGTGGTTGTCTAAATCCATTCATTTCCAGTGTGAAGTTTGCATATTCTCCCTGTGGTCTGAATTGTGATGATGTTGAGAGATCTACTCAGGAGTATTAAAATTATAGGTAAGACAAATATACATATATTAAACAGATCTCAGATGTCTGTATACAAAAGATACATATTTTAAAAATCTGAAAATACTTTTATCATCAATCTTTTTCTTCCAATCCCACCTACCACCTTCTACTTCCAATATTATATAATGTTTATATAAAAAACATTTCTAATGCAAACTGTAAGTATTTATTTACTGGCTATCCTCCAATCCAGGGAAATGTTTTGTAGACAGATATGTCAAACTCATGTCAGGCATCCTAAAACTCTGGAAAGAGTTTGTTAAAAAAAAAAAAAAGTCCATAATTAACCTAGTCTACATAGTCTCAACCTTCAGAACCGGTTCATAGTAAAATCATGAAGAGAGCTAATATTCTCCTAGGCTCCAGCCTTTCTTTTTTTTCAATGCTTCAAATATTTATTGTTAATAATTCATTTGTTCAAACTCGAAGTTCAGGATTTTCAGGTCTAAAGAAAATATAGATGCTTACTTTTTTCGGACCCTACTCTCCCCCTTATTGGCTCTTGACCTTGGACAAATTGTGTGACTTCTCTTAACCTCAGTTTCTCCAACTATAAAATGAAGTTGATAACAGTAAGTCCTTCAGAGGGGTGTTGTAAAGAACACATAAGAACAGGCATGCAAAATGCTTAGCATGGCATGGAACCACAAGAAGCATTCAGTAAAACTTAAACTTTACTATTATTCATTACTCTTGGGAATATTTGCATTTTCATTGGTATCAGAAATTGAGGAAAACTAAAGGAAACAAATCCTTACCCATATCAGCAAGAAAAAGATTAAGAATTTATGGGGTGCCCAATAAGAATGCTGCTGGCTTTTTATAGTCTGGCTGCTGGATGTCTCTGGAAGTCCTGGTTTTCTTCACATTTATTCATTGTGTATAACTATATTTTGCACATACTCTATAAATCATATTTCAATAAATTAAACACACACACAACTGCACTGTGTATTCTTCTATATGCAATGTACTAAAATAGAGGCGAGAGAGATGGAGATAAATCAAGCATAGTTCCTGCCCCTAGAATGTGAATGGGAATGAATTAGAGCTTGGTTCACATCCTGACTCACCATCTCCCACCTTCCTAGAGCAGACTTCCGCTCTCAAAGTAGATTGAACCTAAATGAGTCATTGT
>PVKS010027644.1:0-27292 GCA_004027875.1 Aplodontia rufa
GCTATGAACATAGATATTGCTGTGTCACTGTAATGTGCTGATTCTAAGTCCCCTGGAAAAATACCCAGGAGTGGAATAGCAGGGTTATATGGTGGGCTCATCCCTAGTTTTTCTTTTTTCTTTAAAGAGAAAGGGACAGTGAGAGAGACAGAGAAAGAGAGAAACAACTTTATTCAGTTTTTCACATGGCCTTAGTTGCTCTAACACTTAGTTGTGTATGTGGTGCTGGGGTTTGAACCTGGGTCCTTGTGCTTGCCAGGCAAGCGCCGAAAAGCACTGAAACCGCTGAGCCACTGCTCCAGCCCCTCATCCCTAGTTTTTTGAGGATTCTCCACACTGCTTTCCAGAGGGGCTGTACCAGTCTGCAGCTCCACCAACAGTGTGTTGGTGTCCCTATCTCTCCACAGCCCCTTCAGCATCTATTATTGTTTATTTTCTTCATTTTTGCCATTCTGACTGGCGTAAGGTGATAATATAGTTTTTCTTTTGCATTTCTCTGATTACTAGAGATTTAGAGCACTTTCTCATGTATTCATTGGCTTGATCAATGTCCTCTGTTGAGAAGTTTCTATTTAGCTCTTTGGCCCATTTACTAATTGGGCTGTTTGTGTTTTCGTAGTTGAGATTTTTGAGGATTTTGTAGGTTCTGGATATGAGACCCCACTTCACTTCACTTCACTTTTGTCCATTAACTTCCCATTGCAGATAGTAGTATCTTAAGGAAAGGCAAGTCTCACTTCCTTATTACCAATGTTTTAAAAAACCCGTATAAGAAGTTCCTTGAGCAACAGAAGGTGACAGGACAGCATATTTCACCTACAATAGCATCAGCTTACTATGGAGTCGGATTCTAACTATTTACCTCTGGGGCAAAACTGGGGCAGATTCTGTAGGGAATAGGCCCTTAAGTTTTGCAGCAGCCTACATTACTTGTTTATAAAATAAATACAGAGACTTACTTCAGGAACTGGTCAAAAAATAGTTACCAAGGGCACTTAGAAAGAGGAAAGAAGTCAGTTTCTTCTGCAGCCTAGAACCAGACATGATGGGCAGAGGCTTCATTAATTTACAGGCATCTATTTCTCCAGTCATGCAAATATAACACAAGGGGTTAGACACTCATGCGGGGTGCTTATATGTGATTCATAAAAACTTGTTCCCTGTAAAACTTATTGCTGAATGACTCATCACAGAAAGATAAAGAAGGTAAAACTTCTAATTTAAAGAGTCAGGCAAGTTACCTTTTAACAATTGACTTTCTGAGGTATAATTTATATTCAATAAAATGCATGCATTTTAAGTGTACAGTTCAACAAATGTACACACTCATGTAACCATGGGTCGAAAAATAGGACACACTCTTAAGCTGAAAAAGAATTTTAATAGTAACAAGTTCCATTCATGTTTCCATTTACAGGAAATTAGTATGGTGAGGCAGAGTGTAATTTCTCTTTACTTTTCTAAAAATTATATCTAAAAGTCATCTCTTTTTTCTCAAACACAAAAAGAAGAGAGGATTCAAGATGGCAGAGTAGAGGAAGGCTGCATTCCTAGTTGCTCCATGGCTCAGAATTAAAGCAGTGGGAGTGTGGTTTCTCAACCAGGTGGGTGAAAGAGGGGTTTCACTAAAATTCAATATGGGACAGTTACAACGCCGTAGAAACTCAGGAATTTGGGTACATTGAACAAAAACCAAAGAACATTGGAGCCAACCTAGTTGCAGCATTGGCAGTGGTAGGCAGTGATGTTGATTGACCACAGAGGGAGTCAGAACACAGAGAAAAGCACAATAAATAGATTTAGTATAGACAAAAAAATGTGAGATCCGAAAAGCAGTCTGAACTTTGTTGATCCAAGGCCTCACTGGTGATTGAAAAGTGCTGTTTCTCAAAGGGCTGCAGAGAGCTGATATGGGAGCCATCTTAAGGTGACCGTGCTGCTGCTGCTGCTGTGGAGCTGGGAGATCACAGTAAACGTTACCATACTGTCCTGGCAAGCACCTACCATGCAGCCTAGGGTGTACCTAGCAGAATGTGAGTGAAACAGACACAGAGAAGATTGTTCCTAGGGGAATTCAAATTTGAGAAAAGAAGGGGAGCCCAACTCACATTTCCTTTGAGTCTGAAAACTCTGGTGGCCAGATGAAGCAGGTGGGGCATCTGAATAGGCAGGTGTGCATTCACTCAGGGACTAAGCCTGTGTTTGTGGACAACACAGTGAGTGAAGTAGAATACTTGGGAGTGCACCTTGAGTAGAATACGTGGGAGGCTCCTGAGATCTAGACTCCCAATAGAGATTGGCAACTGACAGGCCCTAGGGCTGTGCTGATCTAATCTCTCCAGAGCAGATACCATTCAACAAAGCCCCAGAAGCCGGATTAGACCTAAACCCCAGCTGCTCGAACTCTTTACACGAAACTCTGCAGTGACTCCAACTTGGGAGTGCATTGATCTGGTTTGCGAAGGCAAAACTCCAACTGGGAGTATTTTCCATTCCATCCTACCTTATACTGGCAAGAAGGGAAGCTGAGAGTTATTTCATTCAGCTTCAGTCTTAGGTCATTCCAACTGACAACTCAGTGAGCAACACAAAATAGGAAGGGGTTAACAACCCCCAACTCTTGCTCTTGCTCTCAGTACTTAGCCAAGAAGAAATGGAAAGGAAGACAGTTGGGTATAGACAGTGACTGTCTGTCCATTCTTGTCAACTGTTTTGACTACCTCAGTGTAGATGATTCCTTCATTTTTCATTAAAAATCTCTCTCTCTCTCTCTCTCTCTCTCTGTGTGTGTGTGTGTGTGTGTGTGTGTGTGTGTTTTCTTGCTGTGCTGACTGGTTCTTGGACACATACACATTTGTTTCTTCTTTTCTCTCATTTTTAGCATTTTTAAAATGTAATTATTTTCCCTTGCCTTTTGTTTTGAGGATTAGGGTTTTTGGTTTGTTCACTTTGAGTTTGTTTTGTTTTGATTTCATTTGTTTGTTTCTCTTTTCTTCCACTAACAGCTAAATTCTCTTCTTCTCTCTGTCTTTACTTTGTTTCTCATCAGCTATACGTTTCTTTTGCATTCTCTCTGTTCATTTTGAAATTGTAAACTCTTTTGTATCTTCCTATCCCACTTTCTTTTCTCTTAATTATCTGTATTTTTATCATCTTTTAGAACTAATTGCTTTCTATAACTCTTGCCCCCCACCGTTCATGCTACTGCAATTATTACTGCTGTGGATGACATAGTTGATACCTGTTGTTTGCTTTAATGCCACATCTATTTCATGGTTACTTATTGTTTTTGCTGTTGACAGTTGTTGACCTCTTTCTTTCATTTTTATGGTATTTAACACTGTCGGTTTCATAGGAGGAACCAGGTGTTTATTTTAACACTGTATATTCTTTGCATTGGTTGTTGCTATTGTTTATTGGGAACCTGTCAGGGACACTACAAGTTCACAGGGTAGGGACTCTGCTGCTGAGCTATGCTCAACCAAAAGACAGCACACTTTGCTCCACACACAAATTAATGGCACCCAAATTTCAACTAT
Source organism: Aplodontia rufa (assembly GCA_004027875.1). Lineage (NCBI taxonomy): Eukaryota > Metazoa > Chordata > Mammalia > Rodentia > Aplodontiidae > Aplodontia > Aplodontia rufa. The sequence continues at coordinate 3,540 of PVKS010027644.1, forward strand.
ACTTTAATACAAAAAATAAAAGAGACAAAAGCCCAAACCAATGACCAGATCACAAGTAGAAGCAGCTGGGGGGCGGTTTAGGTCCCACTTTTGGATATCCACTAAATACTACAGCAAAAATAGGATTGACACAAAGGTTGTGACTACCACACCTATGGGGGAGGAGTCTTAATCTAGATCGCTCTAGGACACTTTGACAAGTGAAGATCTGGCTAAAAAGGCCCACACATAGGGATGGAAAAGAAATACCTCCTAATATATGTATAAAACTCAAAATAAACACAGGAAATATGAAAAAACAAGGTAACACAACACATCCTAAAGTTTACTATTCACCAGTGGCTTACCCTAAAGATGTTGAAGTATATGAAATATCAAATAAAAAATTCAAAACAATGATTATAAAAATAATCAATGATTTCCAAGAAAAACCACAGAAAAACAACTGAATGAAATAAGAAAGTCAGTACAGGGTAAAGATGAGAAATTTAATAAGGCAATAGAGATACTTTAAAAGAACCAAACAAATCTTGGAAATAAAAGATACAATTTATCAAATAAAATGCTAAGTTGAAAGTCTTTCTAATACAGTATACCATGCAGAAGGCAGAATCTCAGAGCTGGAGGCAAAATGCTTAGCCTTGAACATCTGAGCAATATTAAAGAAAATACATAATAAGATCAGGATATAAAAGTATTATGGAACAATATTAAGAGACCAAATTTAAGAATCACTGGAATTGAGGAGGGTATGAGATGCTAGCTAATGGAATGAATAATCTCTTCAAAGAAATAATAACAGAAAAATTTTCAAACCTTGAGAATGAGATAGACATCCAGATATAAAAAGCATTCAAAACCCCAAATAGACAAGATCAAAAAGAACCATCCCATGACACATTATATTCAAAATACCTAACATATAGAACAAGGATAGAATTTTAAAAACTTCAAAAGAAAAACATCAGGTCACATTTAGTGGTAAGTCAATCAGAATCACTTATGATTTCTCAGCACAAACTCTAAAAGCTGACTTGGAATGATGTGTTCCAAGTTCTGAAAGAAAATAACTGTCAACCAAGATTGCTATGTCCAGCAAAGCGATCTTTCAAAATTGAATAGAAAATAAAAACCTTACAAAATAAGTAGAAATGAAAAACATTCATGATTATTAAACTGGCATCACAGAACTTGAAATACTGCACAAAAAACTCCAGAGCTTCCAAGTGAATAACTCTCATTGGATGAGTAGCTAAGCACACGAGAAACAGGACCAAATTAAACATTAGAAATAAATCAAAATGTCAGGAATTAATAAACTCTTCTCTATAACATTGAATGTAAATGTTCTCAACTCTCCAATTAAAAGACACAGGCTGGAAGATTGAGTTAAAAAATAACACCCAAGTATATGTTGTTTGCAAAAGATGTGGGCCAAAGAGCTAAATAGAAACTTCTCAACAGAGGACATTGATCAGGCCAATGAATACATGAGAAAGTGCTCTAAATCACCAGTAATCAGAGAAATGCAAATGAAAACTACATTAAGATATCACCTCACACCAGTCAGATTGGCAAAAACGAAGAACATAAACTATAGATGCTGGAGGGGTTGTGGAGAGATAGGCACACTAGCACACTGTTGGTGGAACTGCAGACTGGTACAGCTCCTCTGGAAAGCAGTGTGGAGGATCCTCAAAAAACTAGGGATGAACCCACCATATGATCCTGCTATTCCTCTCTTGGGTATTCTTCCAGGGGATTTAGAATCAGCACATTACAATGACACAGCAAAATTGATGTTCATAGCAGCTCAATTTACAATAGCTAAATTATAGAAACAACCTAGATGTCCCTCACTGGATGAATGAATACAAAAACTGTGATACATATATATCATGGAGTTCTACTCAGCAATTAGAAACAATGATATTGCAGCCTTTGAAGGTAAATGGATGGCTATGGAAGAAATTATGCTGAGTGAATTCAGCATAACCCAGAGAACCAAGGGTTGAATGTCTTCATCTGTGGAGCTAGACCTTGGCCATTGAGAAAGGAGGTCAATTCTCTTGTTTTAAACCTGGATAAGGTGTAATGACATACAACCTAAGGCATTTGTAGAGATGTATTGGGAAGGAAAGGGGAAGGTATAACGGTTGGTAATTGGGGAGGCTCTTGGGGGTAAATCTAATTTTCAGAATTTATACATATATATTATTTCATTGAAAGCTTGTTTGTTCAACAAATAAATTTCTTAATTAAAAAAAAGAAGTAACTAGCAGGCAAAGATAGTCACAGGCTGAAAGTGAAAGGATAGAAATTGATATACCATGTGAATAGAGCCTGAAAATGAGCAGGAATGGCTACTATCACATATGACAAAGTAGACTTCAAACCAAAATTAATCAGAAGAGATAAAGAAAGTCAATTCATACTGATGAATGGAACAATCCAACAAGAAAATGTAACAATAATAAATATTTATGCCCTAAATGTCCCTTTTACATAAAAAGGACACTTCTCAAATTGAAGACCCAGATAGACTCCAGTACAATAATACTGGGTGATTTCAACACACCTCTCTCACCATTAGGTTAGGTCATCCATATATAAACTCAGTAAAGATTCTTTGGACCTGAAAGTATTATAAATCAAGTGATTTAACAGATATACATATATATCTGTTAAATATATATATATATAGAATATTTCATTCAACATCAGCTGAAAGTTTTCTTCTCAATAGTTCATGGAACCTTCTCCAAAATAAATTGTACTTTAGATTATAAAGCAACTCTTGATATAATTTCTTGCATCTTATTTGATCATAATGGAATGAAATTACAAATCAATACAACAAAACCCTACAAAACATAAATACATGGAGATTGAACAAAATACTTTTGGACCAATTTTTAATTTATTTTTTCACTTGGCCTTTATTTCTCTGATACTTAGTTGTATATGTGGTGCTGGTGTGTGAAACTGTGTTCATGCGCATGCTAGGCAAGCACTTGAACTGCTGAGTCACCACTACATCCCTAACAATATACTTTTGAATGATGAATGGGTGATAGAAAAAAATCAAGGGAGAGATTAAAAAATTTTTAGTCTCAAATGAGAAAAGTGATACAACATACCAGAACCTTTGGTACATTATGAAGGCAGTTTTAAAAGGAAAGTTTATAGATGTGTCTATATCAGAAAATCAGAAAGATCCCAAATAAACAAATAAACAATCTAATGATGCATCTCAAGACCTTTGAAAAAGAAGAACAAATAAATTCCAAAACTAGTAGAAGGAAGGGAATAATTAAGATCTGGGCAAAAATCAATGAACTTGAGAATAAAAAGACAATACTTTAATCAAACTAACCAAAAGAAAAAGAGAGAAGCAAAAATTGATAAAATAAGAGATGCAAAAGAAGCAATAACTACAGACATCACAGCAATCTAGCAGATCATTAGGAACAATTTTGAAATAAATTGGAAAACAGAAGAAATGGAAACATTTCTAGACACATAGAATGTCCCAAAATTGAATCGAGAAAGACGTAGAAAACCTAAAGAGACAAATAACTGGTAATGAGATAAAAGGATTAATAAAAAGTCTTCCAACAAAGAAAAGCCCAGGTCCAGATGGAGTCTCAGCTGAATTCTATCAGAACTTTAAATAATAAACAATGCCAATACTCCTCAAATTATTCCATTAAATACAAAGGGATAGCACAATTCCAAATTCACTCTATGAAGCCAGTATCACACTCATAACAAAATCAGATAAAGGCACACCAAGGAAGGAAAACTATAGACCAATGTCTCTGATGAACTTAGATGCAAAAATGCTTAATAAGATATTAGTAAATCATGTTCAAGAACATATTAAGAAGATTGTAAGCCAGGTGTGATGGCATACACCTGCAATCCCAGCATAATATGGGAGGCTGAGGGAGGAGGATTGCAAGTTCAAAGCCAGCTTTAGCAACTTAGCAAGGCCTTAATCAATTTAGCAAGTCCTTGTCACAAAATAAAATATAAGATGAGCTGGGGGATATGGCTCACTGGTTAAGCATCCTTAAGTTAAATATCCTGTACAAAAAAAAGAAAAAGAATAAAGAAGAATATATACCACAACCATGCTGGTTTTATTCCAGAGATGCAAGGATGGTTTAATATATACAAATCAATAAAGTAATTCATCACATAGATATAATTAGGGACAAAAATCAAAAAGTCATCTCAATAGATGCAGAGAAGGCCTTTGACAAAAATTCTGCACCCATTCATGATAACAACCTTGATGAAACAAGGGATAGAAGAAACCCACCTCAACATCATAAAGGCTACATGTGAAATACACAAAGACAACTTCATAGTTAATGGGGAAAACCTGAAAGCATTTCCTTTAAAATCTGGGATAAGACAAGGATGTTCACTCCCACCACTCCTATTTATATATAGTGCTAGAAATTCAGCCAGAGCAATTATGCAAGAGAGGAAAATAAAAGGGATAAAAATCAGAAAGGGAGAAGTCAAATTACTACAGTTTGCACATGATATGATCCAAAAGACTTCACCACAAGACAGCTAGAGCTAATAAACAAATTTGGCAAAGTAGCAAGTTACAAAATCAACATAGAAAAATCAATAGTTTTCCTACATGCCAACAACGAATCTGCTGTAAAAGGAATCATGAAAACAATTCCATTCACAATAGCCTCAAACAAAACAAAACAAAACAAAAAATACCTAGGAATTGTTTTTTTTTTTTTTGAAGGGAGAAGGACAGTGGGAGAGAAAGAATCAATTTTTATTGAGTGGAATTAATTTAACCAAGGAGGTGAAAGACTTTTACGGTGAAAATTATAGAACACTAAAGAATGAAATTGAAGAAAACCTCAGAAGATGGAAAGATCTCTCATGTTTATAGTTAGACAAAATTAATATTGTTAAAATGGCTGTACTACCAAAAATAATATACAGATACAATGCAATCTTTATGAAAATATTGATGACATTCTTCACAGAACTAGAAAAAAAAAAGAGCCCTAAACATCATATGGAAGAGTAAAATAAAAGACCCAGAATAGCCTACACAACCCTAAGCCAAAAAAGCAATGCTAGAGGCATCACAATACCTACCTTCAAATTATACTACAGAGCTATAGTAACAAAAACTTCATGGTACTGACATAAAAAATAGACCCATATACCAATGATACAGAAAAGAAGACTGAGAAACCCATGCATCTACAGTCATCTGATCCTTGACAAAGGCACCAAAAAAAAAAAAAAAACACCTTGGAGAAGAAAGTCTTTTTTAATAATGGTGCTGGGAAACTGGTTTTCCATATGTAGAAGAATGAAACTAGACTCATTATCTCTCACCCTGCACAAAAGTCAACTCAAAGTGGATCAAAGACAAAGTAATTAGAACAGAAACTATGTAATTCCTAGAGGAAAACATTGGGTTAGCACTCCAGGCAACAACTTTCTCAATAGGACCCCTAAAGATCAAGAAATAATGCCAAGAGTTAACAAATGGGATGGCATCAATTTAGAAAGCTTCTGCACAGCAAAGGAAACAATTAGGAATGTGAACAGAGGACCCACAGAATTGTATGTTGTCTCTTATATTTGCAAGCTAGAGAAGAAAAAGGAAAAGAAAAGGTGGAGGGCGGGCTTAGGGAGCCATGAGAATCAATATGAGATGGTGGAAGAGGAAAGAGATGGGGGTAGGTGGAGGGAAAGTGGTGGTGGGGAGATGGGGAAGAAGCGGGGAAGTGCTGCGGAGTGATATTGGCCAGATCACATTGTTACATTGTAGATACATGTATGAAAATGCAAAACAAATCCCATCATTACCAATGGCTATAATGTACCAATAAAAAACGTGGAGAGTAAAAAATAAACAGAAAGATGGTTTGTGAAAATAATAGTGGTAGTAATAATTCAGCTTCCTGGCACCCAACCTGTGCAGCTGGCCCATTGGTCCTTGCTAAGAAACCACAGCGGAAAGGTGGAGCCCGGAGTGGAAGCTGGCCTGTATTCAAGCGGGCAGCAAGCACAGCCCACAGCTGCGTGGACCCCACCTTGCGTGGGCAGTGGGCCTGCAGCATGGAAAGCCAGTGCCCAGGCGAGTCAAAGAGTCCTGAGGCCGGCCTGTCATTGTTAGGCAGCCAGGCCTGGCCACCTTACAGATGTCTGCTGCAGAAACCGGCTTCACATGGCTAGTGCAGTATTCTGTTCCTGTTTCTTCAATAAATTGTTCTTCCATTCTCTTATTCTTGTCTGTGGATTTCATTTTTTGAATTCACAAGACAAGACCCAGAAGTAAGAAAGAACTGACAATGGGCTACTAAAGTCTGCTGGAACACTGAAAGACACTGCCCACCATTGAGAGCTCCAACACTTCTCCACTGCAGAGGCTGGCACCTTATGCAGATGCTACTGGCTGGCAGAAGCAGAGGAAACTCAGCGTCACCAGCCAAAGGAAGAGGGCAATCAACTTCATTTCAAAACTTCCATTTCAGTAATAGTACCTTAATGTTCTAGGTGCTATCCTGAAAGTTCATTTGTAGTAACCAATTTATTCTTTATAATAACCTAATTAATTGCTAGTTGATTAGTAGTTACTTACTGGTTAGTAGCTGAAGATATATTACTCATCAATAATCCTATTTACAGATGAGAAAATTGAGATCCTTATCTTGTAGGTGGTAGATATGGGGAGACTATAGAAAACCCTTTGTCACTTTCCATTGTAGAAGTGTTGTATAGCATAAAAGATCTTAGAGAGAACAGGAAGTATGTGAATGTGAAAGTGGGCAGGCAGATTTGTGAGGGCACTCGTGAGCACGTGTGAGAGTGTGCGTGGGTTTGTGAGACCTTGAGTCAGGGTCTTCCCAAATGTTCTTTCCCTTGTTCACAACCTTCGACTTTCAGTCAATTTAAGCACATACTTCTGAGTTTAGCTTCAATATACTACCTCAGAGAAGCTTGCTACATGCTTTTGCAATATGCTGGCCTCTTTTTTTTCTCCCACAATTGTAATTATTTAAATATTTATTTGCTGAATGTCTCTTCCTATGGAAAAGTTCCAAGAAACCCAGTTCCCATCATGTATCCAGCACCTAGTGTGGTTTCTGGCATGGAGCATGTGCTTAGTATTTGTTAAGTGAATGAATGGACACCCAAGATTAAGTAGGTTTCCCTTCTCAGATTCCTATCAACTTGATTTATCACTGAGCGTTGCTTTGACTTTTTATCCTATTAAAAATTATAAAAGATATAACTATTTTGGCGTACAGGTTTATGAGTTAAAATAAAAGTAGAGAACCATATAATCACGACCACAATCAAGATATAGAATAGTTTCATCTCCTCACTGAAAATTCCCTCTTGTTAACCCTTTGTAGTCAAACTTTACCCCCAACCATCCATATTTGGCAATCACTGAGAATAGTTTTTTACATTATCCTAGACTCTATTTTTCTGTTTCCATCCTGCTTTGTCTATTTTTCAACTCTTACTGCTCAGCAGCACACCTGAATACTTTGTCAAAGTGAAACAGAGTTTAGACAGCTGCCTTAACCCATTTATGTTCCTCATTGAATCATTTGGGCAAATAACTTGATTACTTGGAAGGTCAGCTGAAATTTGGTTAGTAGCCTATTATTTCTACTCATTAAGAGCCCTCACATCTGATCTGTATGCATCTTTAGGTCACTATCCTTACCGTAATTCATGCTTGAGGCCTTGACCAGTTCATTGCAATGGACTATATACTGATTTCCATGCCTCTAATTCATTTTTTCTTATATTCAATCTCTACATTTCACCCAGAGTGAAGTCTCTAAAACTATAAGACTTTTTTTTTTTTAAGAGAGAAACAATTTTATTTAGTTTTTCACATGGCTTTAGTTGCTCCAACACTTAGTTGTGTATGTGGTGCTGGGGTTTGAACCTGGTTCCTCATGTTCCAAGCAAGCGCCAAAACCGCTGAGCCACCGCTCCAGCCCATAAAACTCTAAGACTTTTTAAAGTTCTCTATTGAGTTTAAGCATCTGAGCACTTAGTTCATAGCTCTTCACTAGGCCCCTTCTTTCTTCTCCAGGACTATTCTTATTAGGTCTTGTCCTTTGCACTGTATAATAACATTCCTGTTGTCCCAATTTATTTGACATTTTCCAGTGGTGCCATATACACTTGTGCCTGAGTGCCTTTGTTCATGCTGCTCTGAAAGTCTTCCCTCTCTTTATCTGCCAGTGTAGCTACACATTATTGAAGATGAATACCTACTATCTCCTGCTTTCTTTCCAATTCTTCCCTCTTTCGCCTCTACACTTATCCGTCCACACACCTGTAGTTCCTTATGGTACACTATGCTCACATATCTGTCTCCTAATTACTAGAAGAAAACTCTTTGAGGCAAGTCTTTCACACATCTCTGAATCTCCAGAGTCCCCATTGTAGATGCTTATTATGATTTGGATGTGAGGTGTTCCCCAAAAGCTCATGTGTGAGACAATGTAAGAAGGTATAGAGGCAAAATGATTGCATTACGAGAGCCTTAACCAAATCAGTGAATTAGCCCCTGATAGTCACCAGCTGGGCAGTAATTGAAGGCAGGTGGGGTGTGGCTGGAGGAGGTGGGTCTTTGGGCGTGCCTTTGGAGTATATATTTTGTATCTGGCAAGTGGAGTCTCTCTCTCTGCTTTCTGGCAATGTCCTGAGCTGCTTGCCTCCACCACATTTTTCTGCCGTGATGTTTTGCTTCACCTTAAGCCCCAAGGCCGGGAGCTGGCTATGTATGGACGGAGATCTCTGAAATTGTGAGTCTCAAAATAAACTTTTCCTCCTGAAATTGTTCTTTTCAGGTCTTTTGGTCACAGCAGTGAAAAATTTGACTAAAACAGAAATTGGTACTGGGAAGTGGGGTTATTACTGTGATTAACCTGACCATATGTTCAGAAGATTTTTGGAATTTGTGGAGCTTTTTGGAATTTGTGGGAAGGACTTACGGAAAGTTTAGTGATGCAAGCTGGAAAAGCTTTAGATCGTTGTAAGTGGGGCTTAATAGGAGATTCTGTTGGGAGCTCAGAAGGCCAGACTGTGGATAGGACTATTCAGAATAAAGACAGGGCTCATGAGGTTTTAGAGAAGGAGAACTCTAAGGGAAATTGGACTGAAGGCGATCCATGTTACATTCTGGCTAAGAAATTGTCTGCATTATGCCTGTGACCTGAGACTTTCTGTGAGACTGAATTTTGAAAATGGGATGGATTTCTTCTGGTGGAAGAAATTTCTAGGCGGTATAGTATTTAGGCAGTGGCATGGATATTGCTAACAGCTTTTAGCCAAGTTTGTTATGATAGGAACAGAAAACAAAGCAGAAAGATTTGAAAAGCTTGGACTTGAAAGGTGGGAGTAAAGTGTCTAAGGAAGTTGTAGTTTTTGAAGATATTGTTGCCACTAAAGAAATGTTAAAAAGACTTGGCCCAGAGACAAGGTCTTGATGGCTTGATGGTATCTCAGGAATTGTCAGGGCCATACCCCTCTCAGGCTCAAGGGAGCAAAAGTAAAAATTCATTTGAGAAGAGACCAGTGGGGCACCCTGCTTGCATAGGGAGGCCTAGGAAGTAGTTTCACCATGTCCTGCCTGCTAGGCCCTCAGAGGCTGCTGCAGCTGTGGTTCCTAGAGGCTTGGACACTGCTCGAAATGGCAGCAGACCATGGTGTCAGTCATGTGCTGGTTTTGCAGGACTGCATGATGCTGGAGTTAGGGAGTCATGGAGGCTTCCACTAAGACTTCAAAGGAAGGCTGGGGAGGCCAGGCAAAGTGCAGCAGGGTCAGAGACCCTGAAGGCAGCCCCTGAGAGGGCTATGCATGGAGATGTGAAGAGAAAGCCGAAGTTGCAGTGGAGACCACCAAGATTAAGAAATGCCAGAAATTGCTGCAGAAATTGCTCACAGACAAGCCCACATACAGGCCATAAGGGCTGCGACCAGCAAGGCCACAAGGGCGGAGCTACACAAGCCCTTCGAAGAGAACATCATGATGCTGTGTGCTCCAGAAGCTGGACGTGGAGTTGTAGGACTTGTTTGCCCAGCTGGATTTCCGTGTTGTTTTGGTCCTGTCCTTGCTTTCTATGCCCTCATTTTTCTGAATGGAAATGTTTACTCTGTACCTTTCTATGTGGGACACATATTTGCTTTGGATTTTTACAGGGTTGCACCATGCAAGTTTGCTTTGAGTCTTAGAGGAGACTTTGGATTTGGACTTTTGGGGAATCTTGGAACCATTGAGGCTATGCAGACTCTTGGAAATGGTCTAAATGTGTTTTGCTTTGTGAGATGATCATGAGCTTTTGGAGGTCAGGGGCAGAATGTTGTGGCTTGGATGTGAGGTATCCCCCAGAATCTCATGGGTGAAACAATGCAAGAAAGCGTAGAGGATAAATGATTAGGCTGTGAAAGCTTTAATCCCATCAGTGAATTAATCCCCTGATAGGGATTAACTGGGTGGTAACTGAAGGTTGGTGGGGTGTGGCTGGAGGAGGTGGGTCCCTGGGGGTGTGCCTTTGGAGTATATATTTTGTATCAGGCAAGTGGAGTCTGTCTCTCTGCTTCCTGGTAATGTCCTGCCTGAGCTGCTTCCTCCATCACACTCTTCCACCATGATGTTCTGCCTCTTCTGAAACCCTGAGGAATGGAGCCAGCCATCTATGGACTGAGACCTCTGAAACTGTGAGCCCTGAAATAAAATTGTCCTCCTCTAATTGTTCTTTTCAGGTCTTTTGGTCACAACAATGAAAAAGCTGACTACAACAGTGCTCAATAAATATTTGCTGAAATCATAAATGAATAAAATTTTTACTGTATTATTGATCACTTTAAAGGCTTTTGAAAATCTGCTTAAAATTTAGTTTTTGATGTTTTAGAAAATTTTGATTAAGTACTTTCCTGTTTTCATGAGAATCTCAAGATCTTATTTTGATGTGCTTGCTAGCCTTCTAGCAGATAGTACACATCTGTGTGTGACCTTGGCAGCTGGCAGTATTTCAACCGGGCTTACCCATAGCCATCTGCTTGCGTATAGAAACTTAATTTGCAACTGTGGAGATGAAAAAGGGAAAAACAGAGGATGTCGAAAGGGGATGAATTTCCCATTAGTGGCTCACTGGGTTTGAACTTCCTCTCCACTGAGACTCAGAGTGAAGTCAATGCTATCACTGTGCACTCAGGCCTAGACTGGCTACAGGTCACATTGTTGTTCACCCCTGTACTTGGTGTGTTGTGTTCAGTGCCATACTGACTTAATGGACTTTCACTCCAGGTATCTTAGTTAAAAGGTGTTTGGATTCAACGTAATTTCCTTGAAGGTGGAGATTTAGTCCTTTCTTGTAAAAAACATTAAACCCCCCTAAAAACATTCTAACTAGGAAAGGGACCAGCAGGTGGAAGAGGTGAGAGTCTGAGGGAAGTGCTGTGGAGGGATATTGACCAAATTATATTGTTATATTGTATGCATGTATGAATTTGTAAAAACAAATCCCATCATTATGTACAACTATAATGCACCAATAAAAAATTCTAACTAATCATGTCATTTCATTGTCAAACAAAACAAAAACAAAAAGAATCTAAACACTGACTAGGGATAGAAGCTACCACATTTTGACTAGCTGGCTCTTGGCAAAAAATGAAGGAACGTAGAAGGAGAATCCTGTCTATATCTTCACTTCATTTGAACCAGATTAAGGTTCGAGTGGGAATTTGACTCTTCCTTATTGAGTAACTGCAAACATAAGCTTGGAACTCTCTGGAAAAGCAATTATATTTTCTAGCAAAGATCCAAGTTGTACCGAAAATGTTTAGTTCCATTTTACCACATGTTATAGTACAATTTGGAATTGTCCTATCAACAATGTAGACCGAAGCAATGTTTCTCAAACTTGCATTTTCACTAGGATCAACTAAGGAAGTTTGCAAAAACAGACACCCTGATTTCTACTGCTGGAGATTCTGGTTTGGTATGTTTTGAGTGGACCCTGGGAAGGTCTATTTTTAACGACCTCCTGAGGTGATTCTTGTTGCACAAAGATGGAAAACAATCTTTTCTTGGATTGTTGGAGATAGGACAATGTGCTCATTCTGAAAGGAGCCACAGCTCAAAGCACATTTATAAAAACCAGTTCCACAGATTGGGGCTTTCTTCTTCGTCTAGTTTCAACATCTGGAAATCCAAGTGATTTTGTGGAAAACCCCCATAAGCAGAAAGCGAAGGCAGCCCCTCCAAAAAAAGCGTAGTCTTATTCAGTGGCACGCTATCTGAGCAGGATCTAAAGGCACATCTTCCAGTTCACTCCTGTTGTTTCTCTGCAATTGTGTGCTCTGGAGCGAGTTGAATTTGCATCACTGGAACTGCCTTCTATCACTTATATAATTGTCATAATTGTTAACTTAGAGCTTGGGGATATTTGACATGGTACAGATTGGATGGGGTAGGGATTGGATAAAAGATGCATGCATGGTGGCTCAGAGTTGAACAGTACGTATGCACATTCTCTCTTAACCTGCTTTCTGCTATAAGTTGAATTCCAAACAGTATGTTCTGTTCTCCAGGTTTGGTTTAGGTCTCCAAAAGGTGGATTTGCTCTCAATTCTTGTAGCATCTTCTCTTTACGTTCTGGAATTAAGGGTGTCAATGAAGGTGGAGGGATGATTCTAGCAGAACTTTTGCTTATGTTTCATTGAATACATAACTTTTGTAACATTCTTGAAGAATGAAATTGTCAGAACTTTCAGGCAATTAATAAAAATAAAATAAATTTTTCTTCATATTAATAGAACAATTTAATTCAATGCTTTTCTTCCCTGATTAGTCATTGAAATTTACAGTGTAGACAGGGGCTTCTGATCTGTTCTTTCTCTGGAGTTCATTGCTCCATCATCTGCAATTTAAAAAAAAAACCATAAAGTTACATTTTTGGTCTCGGAATCATTTCGGTAGAATCTAAAGTCCTGACATAAAATTGCATTGTCATTGGAGGCAGACATAGCAGAGTAAAAAAAAAATCATTGTTTTTGAACTTTGAGCATGTCATTCATTCTGCCAGGACTTTGTGTTCTCACCTGTGAAATGTCACCACCTATAACTTATATGAATTGAATGATCACACAAGAAAATATCTAGCATAAAGGAGATATAAAAATTATATGCTTCTACTGTAGTAAGTGGAATTTTTATGATATTAAAATTATTCTCCATCACCGATTTCCCTCTTCCAAAGTAGGATGGACAGACTAGGTTTAACAAGGGCCACTGAGAAGAAAAAAATGAATCTAGTTTGGAGGCATGGACACAGGTGGTCAGAAATTAACAACCTGAGGCAACTCAGTTCAAAGAGAATATCCTGTCCACATTCAGGCAAAGATACTTGTTGTGGGAAACAAGTATCTTATTTTTCATTGTGTTTAGAAGTTCAGTCAGGCCTTTTTGAATCTCTGAAAAGGTTAAGTTCTTTAAAACATACAGACATAGGGCTGGAGCGGTGACTCAGTGGTTGCAGCGCTTGGCTGGCATGGACATGAACTCAAGTTCAAACCCCAGTACCACCTACACAACAAAGGGCCACATGAAAAATCAAATAAAATTGATTCTGTCATTCTCTCTCTCACTGTCCCTCTCTCTTAAAAGAAAAAGAAAACATATCAACACAAATTGTTATGTTTTGCATGAACTAATTTTTTGTAAATTCATTTTACTTCCTTTTTTTTCCCACATGACTCTGTGCAGGTCATGTTAAAATACAGCCCTCTTTTTCCATGGCTAACTTTTACCCTTCCCTCTTTGCCCCTCAATCCTGTTTACAACTTTTCCTGTTCTTGTTCTCTCCAAACCCAATCTCCCACCACTATACATACATTATTGGAAGAAAATTCAGAATTCGTAACTTCTCACCATAATAATAAAAATAACACACATAAACCTCTTTACAAATTGATTTCAAAGTCATGATTTGGTTTACTCCTAATATCCATATGTGATAGACTATCTCATGTGAAGAAGTTAAGATTGAGTGAAGTGGCAAAGCAAATAATACCAGATCTTGGAGTGGCCTGTCTTATTTATTTTAAATTAACCAACCACTTTATTTATCTTACAGCATTGTCTCCTTTGCAGAGAAAGATCTCATATTGACTATTGGGTCTTGTAATTTACATTTAAAAAGTCTTGATTCTAAGCACTGTTTTAATTAAGATGGTACTTTATTGAGAGTCTTGTATGTATATCTACATACATATAAGAAAAGGGAAATTGTTTTGGTAGTTAAAAAACTGCTGAGTATCAAAAAAAAAAGTGAGAAGGAAATATATTATTTAATACAAAAAGAGAGAACATTTGAGTTACTAAAACAAAACATGATTTGAATAATTATGAGTCTACAATCAGATTCCCTGAAGGCTATTCTAAAACCTTGCTCAGCAACTAGTGGAAAAAAGTGGTTGAAGAAACAACGACTATTCTATCAGTTCCCTGTTGTGGTTGTGATGAATCTTATGTAATAAAGTGCTATTTAAAGTATGAGCTGAAATTTCATATAGCTGACTACTTAATTCTAAAGAAAGAACATTGAACACTTTGATGGAAACTTAGGGAGTCATAGTTTTAGCTACCTAAGTTATTTAATTCTCACAATGTCCCAGAGAAATTAGTTAATATTTTTCTTTTTATTGCAGAAGCCCAGATATGAATAATATTAGCAAAATAATAATACTCTATTTAAAAGGCCTTTATTTTTCTCTTCCATATGTATACATACATATACATGTATATTTATATTTACAATTGAAACTCATAATCTTTATATTAATGAAATTGAGTTGGAGCAGCTAGGCATGGTGGCACCAGCAGTTTGGGAGGCTGAGATAGAAGGACTGCAAGTTCAAAGTCAGCCTCAGCAACTTAGTCTTAAGTCACTTAGTGAGACCCTGTCTCAAAATAAAAAAAATAAAAAGGACTGGGGAATTGGCTCAATGTTTAAGTAGCTAAGCACCCCTGGGTTCAATCTGTGGTGCTAAAAAAAAAAAAAAAAAAGAAAAACGAAAAAAGAATTGAGTTGCAGTGGCCACAACAGAAGAGGTAGACTCTACAGCACATCATAATTATTTTAAGTTAAATCATCACTCTGATTTTGATTGGTGACTGAATGACAGGTGCTCTTTTATCTGAAGTGTAAGAGGCTATAGTTGCCAGTGGAGAGCTATGAAATCTGTAGCACTTAATACATTATCATTCCACTCATTCATCTCTATTTGACATATTTATACCTTCCCCACAGATTCATAACATTATACTTATTATCAACTCTAAAGTAACAGTTTATTTTTGACAAACACATCTAAACTTATATATCCAAATGCAGACTGTGCTCTTAAAAATGTAAGCATATTTTTTCCAAGCTTTGAGAATTTGGTTTTTGAGAACTTTTTGTTTTTAAATGTTGTTACGATTGTTAGGTTTTGCTCCTTAGAGTGGAGTGATTTTTGGTAACATCATTTGAAGCCAAATGACATGATGACTGTCAGTGAGTAACATCAATTGTGGTAAAACATGATCAGAGAACATGAGCAATCCTGCCTGAGAAACTCCCATTTCTTGTTGCTCTAATCTCTTATAAAGAGTTGCCAGAGTCAACTTTTTAAAACTGAGCTCCATTGAAGACATATTTTGATCTCAGTGCCTCTTTGGTGTAGAGTGAAAACATCAAAGCCCTTCCTGATTGAGCTCAAGTTCACTTCACAGACTTCCTTTCCATGACACTGCCATTAACTCTGTTTACCTGTGCTGAGCTCCTTGACTTTCAATAGTTCCCAGCTCTGTGCCTTCATCCAGGCTGTTCTTTATGAAATAGCCTCTTTTTATTCCTAGTGACTTGTTTGTAGTACTCCTTTATTCCAGAAAAGTTTGGGTGTCTTTTTCATTCCAGCTGAATTCCTACTTATCTTTAAGGATGCATATAATGAGCATTCTCATGCCATCCCAATTAGAAGTTAATCACTTTGAGCTTTCAGAGTATTCTTTGTTGCCTTCAATCTTGTAGTATTGCTACTAGATTCTAAGTGTTTGGTTTATGTTCCCCTGGTTTCATAGGACTAGCATCTAGCAGTGACTTGTACATTGTTTTTAGTACTAATCCTGAAGACAGTTTCAAAGGGACTTACAATTTTGAGTAATGGATATAGCTTTCCAAGGATATCATAAAAATAATAATCATTGGGTGTATACATTATGTATTCAAGTTCTTTTTTCTGTTTTTGATTTCATAACTCTAGAGACCCATCATGTCTTACCACAATGTGGCTTTGAAGATGCTCCCATAAAGGGGTAGGTTCTATATTCCCTATGCTCAAATCTGAATGCAGAAGTGATTCTATGTGATGTTTCTGCCTGCTTTTCCTGAGGCACGAGGGGTCATGTACCATGTGGTGTGAGGAAGCTCAAGGAATGTGTGGAAAGGATCATGTAGAGAGGAATCGAGGCACGTGAAGGTCCACAGACCTGGCTGAACGACTGATTGAAAGCCAGCACTAACATGCATCATGGAGCAGAGATGAGCTGTTCTCAACTAGCTTCTAGAATTACACGCTTTTGATCACAAGTAATTTTTGTTTTAAGCCACTAAATTTTGGAAAGCATATTGGAAAAGTCTGCCAGATAAAGACATGAATTTTCTCCAAGGTATCCAAAATACATGTAAATTTTAATTAAAAGATTTGAAGAAATGAATATTTGAATTAACTTGATTTTCTACTAAATCTTTAAGCCGTATCTAGTGACCAGAAAACATTAAGCTTGATGGACATGGTGGAGGTGAGCTGGAGAGAAGTGGGAAGAAAGACTGAGCAAGAGACATTAGGACTCTCATAGACCCATGTCTCTTGCTTGGCAAGAGTCTTTGACGGGATGTGGGTTTTGTTACCTAGAACCTTCTGAGAAGAAGGAAGTCTTTACTCTTCTCAGGGGCATTAAGGAAAGGTACCACCTTAAGTCTTCCTGTGTCATTTTCCCTATTGTTAAAATAGGTCTAACCATGGTGGCTTGGAAAGAGATGTTGCTTTGTTCATCCTACAGACGGAGCCCAGGAAAGTTGGTTGCACAGGGTGATATCAAAATGAACATGAGCTTACTTGTTTCTCGTGGCTTCATGTCATAATGCTGTAGGGAGTTGGTTTCTCCCTGATCTCAGGAAAAACCCTGGATTGGCTATACCTTTCATAATAATGGGTTCATTAGGTTGTCAGTCCAACATTAGAAAGGGAAAGATATACACAGAAGGTACAGATATGAAACAGAACTTTGTTTTGACTCTTTTTTTATTAGAACTTTATGGTTATGCATTGTAGTTGGGTTCATCCTGATAAACAAGCATGCATGGAAATCAAATTCGGTTCATAATTCCCTCCTTTACCCTTTTCCTTTTTACCTCTCGCCCTTCTTCTCCATCTCCCCTACTCCTCCCTCTACTCTTCTAGCCTTTCTTTTGCTGGGTTTTTAATTTGTATTTGATTGGTTCTTTATGTTATCTTATCCTTCCCTCCCCCTTTCCTTTATTTTACTCCAGCTTCCACATATGAGAGGAAACATTCAACCTTTGAGTTTCTGAGTTTGGCTAATTTTACTTGGCATGATACTCTCCATTTAAGAGTTTGAGACCTATAATTGTGGGAAAGAGACTGGAGACAGAAAGGCAAGAGCAGGATTTTGGGGAGCCTTGTTTTCTGTTCAAAAGAGTAAGGATACAAGAGAGAAGGATCCCCAGAAATAACTCAGTCAAGGAAGACCTAGAACAAAGTTGTCATTTAGAAAGACCTGAAAGCTGTGTGGAGCCTCTGTTGGTGTCCTCAGCAAGCCTGGGAAAGCCAAGATTTCAAGTCCTTGTTTCCGCAGAAAGAATGCTGGGATCTGACGAGGTGCTTGCGTTACAGTGCTGCCAGATCTGCGAGTTCTTCACTCGGGGGATCCCACTGTAAGCAAGGTATCAGATATTCATTATCCTGCCATTTTTTTTTTAAAGAGAGAGAGTAAGGGGGGGGGAGAGGGAATGAGAATGAATCAACTTTATTTTTTCATCTGGCTTTGTTTCTCTGACACTTGTACATGTGGTGTTGGGGTTTGAACCCGTGTCCTTGCACATCCAGGCAAGCTCTGCAACTGCTGAGCCACAGCTCTAGCCCAGTCTTGCCATATTTTATCAGAGCTACATCTTCTTCGTACTTATCTTCCCCTTAGCTCTTGCCTGAGAATCAGCTGTACTTGTCCCAGGTAGTCGTAGGAGGAGAGGACAGAATGCTTCTGTGGAACACCATTAATCTTCCAGGAGAGCCAACTAGCTGCAAAACCCACACGGAGTGTGAGCTTGGCTAAGTTTATAAGTGTGGCTGAAACCCAACAGACACCTCACTCTCATTTTGCCCTCCCCACCCTTGGGTGAGCATGAGTCAGCTCAGGGAGTGCGCAGGTAGAGTGTTGAAGCAGCCTACGTCTCTACAGAGAACAAGGCCCTGTGGTCATTATTTGGGAAAAGGGAAGATTTCCAGGGATTGGGGTTTTCTGATTGTTCCATTCTTTCTCCTGATTAGATGATTCTATTCTTTAACTTTCTTTTTTAAAAGAGAGAAGGATAGTGAGAGAGAGAGAGAATAAATTATTATTATTATTATATATATTTTTTTAGAGAAACAACTTTATTTAGCTTTTCACATGGCCTTAGTTGCTCCAACACTCAGTTGCATATGTGGTGCTGAGGTTTGAACCCAGGTCCTCATGCTTGCTCGAAACCGGCAAGCCACAGCTCCAGCCCAGAATAAATTTTTATTGAGTTTTTCACATAGTCTTCATTGCTCTGACACTTAGTTGTGTACGTGGGTGCTGGGGTTTGAACCCGCGTACTCGCGCATGCTGTGCAAGCGCCGTAACCGTTGAGCTACCGTGCCAGCCCTATTCTTTAACTTTCTAATTAAATTATCTACCACGATAAATTTGCTCTTATTTTTTTTTTTAAAGACAATGGGGGAGTGAGAGAAAGAGAGAATCAATTTTATTTAGCTTTTCATCTGGTTTTCCTTGCTCTGACACTTAGTTGTGTATGTGGTGCTGGGGTTTGAACCTGGGTCTTCATGCATGCCAGGCAAGCATGATACCACTGAGCCACCACTCCGGCCCTATTGCTCATATTCTTTAGCTTTCTAATTTAATTCTCCACCGCACTAAATTTGCTCTTCTTCAGAAAACCTATCCTTGTGCAGAGTACTTAATAGATCCTTAAAATTTACCAACAAACTTATTTGGAAAGGTTATACAGGAATGAGGAAGCAGGATTTAGATGTCGTAGATTTGTTGATCACTAGAGGTTGAAAGGCAAGTTCAATAAAACATGGCTGTGATCATTGTGTCTTCGGTTAAAGGCATCTTGGGGAACCAGTAGCTCTGATTCCATTCTCTACAACTGTCAGCAGTGGCCACTCTGCTTACGAGTGCATGTAGAGTAGGGATTTCATGACTTTTTTGGGGAAACCCTCTACAGACTGCTTCTATCCCATACTGGTCACCCCTACTCACAGGTGCACTCTGTTCCAGGAAACATTTACCCTTTTCTCATAGTAGAGAAGTAACGTAAATACTGAGGCTAAAATCACAAACACAGCAACCTTTGTAATCTGATTTTTTTACCCTTGGCAAATGGGTTGCTCTGTCCCCTCCCTAACCCTCTTTCTCTTTAGCCCACTCTTCCAGAATGTAAAATATGGAGAATCTGGTGTTTACCAACAATAGCATAAATTTGGTTTTCAAGTCATTTTCATGATAGGACACCCTCCACTATATTATCCTGAGTTTTCATGAAATGAATTTTAAAGGATTTTTTTTTCCTGGTGAAACTCCACAGCTTTATTCAGAAGGAGGTGGTAGAAAGTAAATATACAGACTTTCTATTTCCTGGCAACATGTGATTCCCAGAATCTTTTACCAGCACCATTTGGACATTGAGAACTAAATCTGCTTGCTACTAAAGTGACTCTCCAAATTATCCTAAAATAGCAGATTGGTCACAAATCAAGATGAAGTTTTGAAATATTCCCTCTCTTTGTGAGTCCCCTCCCTCTTCCCCTAGAGTGAGTAAGATTAGGTGGTTGGATGAGTAGAAAAAAACATCATGGGAAGGTCGGCTGGTGAATGGAATTATTTCTTAGTGTGCTTGGGTCTCATGGCTTTTTATGGTTGTTTTACTCCTACCTGTATAGTCCTCTTTTGACCAACTCCTTCCCTACCTCTTCACCCTCAACCCCCCAAAACCACAACCACAGTTAAATCATTAAACACATGAAACAAATAAAACAGCCTCTGTGTGAATATGCCTCTTTGGTCACGCCATCCCTATGAGAGACGCCTCCCTTGTCAACAGTAATAGGCAGAATTTCTCCATGCAGGCAGGCACTTAACAGACTCTGCACCCTCAAAGCAGAAGGCGGAGGAGAGGCCAGCGCCTCTGGGTTAGGGCCTGTTGATTCTTGGAAACCAGAGAAGGGTGGGGCAAAGGCACTCCCAAGAATCTTGGCAAACTCAGAAGGGAGATGAAGAGCAATCTTGTTCACAGCCATCTGGGCCACTTGTTCATTCAATGAAATTTATGACTTGATCTTTTGGGCCTCTGGCTGAGATGGTTAGACAAATCTCCTGGGATTATAGCTTTGTCATGGCCATAAATGAGGCAATTTTAAACAACTTTCTAGTGTAAAATTTTAAGGAGACTTTAAAAGCTAAGAATCCTAAAGCTCTCCCTAAAATCTAACTGAAGAGCTCAGTTCTAAAATGATACTTAGGCCTTTTGCAAATTTCCTGTTCTTACAGTCCTAGCATGAAGTGACAAGGTTATTGGTGAGTACTATGATTCAACTGGGAAACTTTTAGAAAGTACTGTTGTCTGGGCTTCACCCAAGATCAATAAAACCAGAACTACTACCAGAAGGGGCAATAGCTCCCAATAAGTTTAGTGAGCAGCCAAGGTTAAATATCACCGTGTCAAATGCACCAAATCTATCCTCGATATTTCTAGAAATTTACTCTGTGTTAGCATGGTGTGGTGTTTTGGGATTAGAGACCAAGAGGTGATGGGGAACCCCAGCGAGAGGAACTGAAAATGACTACTGGAGTTTGAGGAGGGCTCAGGTTGAGAACGAAGGAAAACTAATAAAGAACATAGTCAAGGAGGGCAAAGGACAATGATTATTTCAAGGACCATAGCCTGGTCAACAGGGTCTGGTGCTGCAAAGCAACCTCATAATACTTTAAAGTGTCTCCATTGGATGACAGGAGGACTTTTTTTTTTTTTTTATTAATAGAATATGGACTTACAGATGAGGAGGAATCATTATCAAACAAATCAAGAACAAGTGTATATTCACAAAGTTCACCAAGGCTGATGCCATGTCGTGGTTGCCCCCCTTGGGATCTCCATGGATCTATGTTTCCCCCAAAAGAATCCCTGTGTTAAATGGACTTCTCGTGGAGGTCAGAGATCAACAGGAGGAGTTTTAATGATTTTTAGATCAGTTGCAGCAAGATTTTACTTGACTAAAGCAATAAGCACAAGAAGAGAAATGAAGACTAAAAATTTAAGAATTCTGGCTGTGAAGTGAGAGTCTTAAAAGGGGATATAGGACTTAGGAGTTTTTGTTTTGTATTTGTTTTTTTTTAATTTTTGAACAACCATACAAGTTTTTAACAAAATAATATAAAATGTGTATATATTCTGGATATTACAATTACCCCCAGGAGTGCCCCCCCAATTACCCTCCCTTATCCCGCCCTTCCCCTTCCCACTATATCTCTAAAAAAAGTATTAGGTTGTAAAACATTACATCTTATCTGGATTTAACACATGCTAATAGACCAACTTTCTCACTGGCCAGGGTCTAGTCCCCACCTCCACAGATGAGTGGAGACAATCGACCATTAGTTCTCTGGGTTAAACTGATTTTACTCAGCATAATATCTTCCATAGCCATCCATTTACCTTCGAAGGCTGCAATATCATTGTTTCTAATTGCTGTGTAATATTCCATGGTATGTATGTACCACAGTTTTTGGATCCATTCTTCTAATGAGGGACATCTGGGTTGTTTCCATAGCCTAGCAATACTAAATTTTGCTGCTATGAACATAGATATTGCTGTGTCACTATAATGTGCTGATTCTAAGTCCCCTAGAAAGATTCCCAGGAGTGGAATAGCAGGGTCATATGGTGGACTCATCCCTAGTTTTTTGAGGATTCTCCACACTGCTTTCCAAAGGGGCTGTACCAGTCTGCAGCTCCACCAACAGTGTGCTAGTGTGCCTATCTCTCCACAGCCCCTCCAGCATCTATTATTGTTTGTTTTCTTCATCTTTGCCATTCTGACTGGTGTAAGGTGATATCTTAATATGGTTTTCATTTGCATTTCTCTGATTACTAGAGATTTAGAGCACTTTCTCATGTATTCATTGGCTTGATCAATGTCCTCTGGTGAGAAGTTTCTATTTAGCTCTTTGGCCCATTTATCATTTGGGCTGTTGGTGTTTTTGTAGTTGACATTTTTGAGAATTTTGTAGATTCTGGATATGAGACCCTTGTCTGAGGAATGATAGTCCATGATTCTCTCCATTTCCGTAGGGAACCTCTTGACTCTTTTGATTGTTTTCTTGGCAGTACAAAAGCTTTTTAGCTTTATGACATCCCATTCACTGATTTTTGACTTTACTTCCTTCATTTTGGAGACCTGTTGAGAAAGTCTTTGCCTACTCCCAAATGTTGAAGTGTTGGACCAATTTTGTCTTCTATCAGTTGCAATGTAGCTGTTTTAATACCAAGCTCCTTGATCCATTTTGATTTGATTCTTGTGCAAGGAGAAAGTTATGGGTCTAATTTCAACTTTCTGCAGGTGGATGACCAGTTTGTCCAGCACCATTTGTTGAAGAGGCTGTCATTTCTCCATGTAATATTTTGTCCCCCTTTGTCAAAAATCAGATGTTTAAAGATTTGAGGACTTGTTTCGGGGTCTTCTATTCTATTTCATTGGTCTTCTTCCCTATCTTGATACCAGTACCATGCTGTCTTTGTTACTATGGCTCTATAGTATAGTTTTAGATCTGGAATGGCAAAACCGCTTGTTTCATCTTTCTTGCTTAGTAGTGCTTTGGCAATTCTTGGTTTCTTGTTGTTCCAAATGAATTTGAGATTTGCTTTTTCTATGTAAAGAACGACATAGGTATCTTTATAGGGATAGCATTAAATCTATATAAAGCTTTTGGTAGAATGGCCATTTTTATTATATTAATTCTGCCTATCCAAGAGCATGGGACATCTTTCCATCTTCTTCGGTCATCTTGGATTTCGTTCTTCAATGTTCGAAAGTTTTCATTGAAGAGATCTTTGATTTCCCTTGTTAGGTTAATTCCCAAGTATTTTATTTTATTTTTTTTGAAGCTATTTTGAAAGGAACTGATTTCCTGACTTCTTCTTCAGTCCTGTTATTATTGGTATATAGGAAAGCTATTGATTTATGCGTGTTGATCTTGTATCCTGCCACTTTGCTAAATCTACTTATGAGTTCAAGCAGTTTATTGATGGAGTTTTTTGGATCTTCCAGATACAGGATCATGTCATCAGCAAAAAGAGAGAGTTTGACTTCCTCTCTTCCTATTTTTATCC
>PVKS010027645.1:0-27290 GCA_004027875.1 Aplodontia rufa
AAAAGTACAAGAACTTCTAACATAAAACTTTGTAATATTCTAAGAACATTTGCGAGGCTGAGAACAACGTCTAATGTCCTTGAGCCACATACATCCTCTTCTTGGTCTACGTCCAAGTGCGTCAATCCCTCTGGCAGGCGTGCACTCATGCACATTCTGCTGGTGTCAGGGGTTTGTGGGACTGCCCACGGTTCCCACAAATGTGCCCCACAATTTTATTAGGAAAATTATTTTAAAATAAAAGTTAGAAAAGTAGAGTGAACTAATAAAGGAAAAAAAGACAATTTTTTTCCAAGAGATGATGCTTGAAAATGTTTTCCAAATTATCTGTATTTATAAAATATAAATGTATCAATTATTTCAACATGTCTCTCTATATGAATATCTATGATCACCTGTTATATTGCACTAATTGGATGACTATACCTTACTGGTCTGGAGATCATAAATTTGGATTCTCAGCTCTTACATGATTTTATAGCCCATTCCTTAATCTTTTCTTAAAAGCGTTTATTTAGCGGAGGCTCAACATGTCTTCACTAAGCACATTTTGGTGAACTCAGATGCTATATTACATAAATTTTCAATAATATCATTGATAGTTCAAATAATGAATAAATTTAAGTGCTCTTTAAATGAAATTTATGGGGTATTGAAGTAGTTTTCTTCTAAAAGAAAACGTTTTATTGGAATTTTATTGTCAAACTTCTCTTGTAAGAGGTCATTCCACGGACTGCAGGCAGTAAGGCTACCTACCCTAAAGAGTACCTGAAGGTACCGGATGCTTTGAGGAAGCCAAGGTTGTCACGAAACACTGGAGATTCTTGGTAGAAACATGGACATTAAAGGTCATTTTGGTGGTATCTCAGAAATGAGGAGCTGCTTCCTGGGAACTGGAGGGAGGGAAAGTGTCCCTTGATGTGAAACGGCAAAGACTGTGGCTTAGTTCCATTCCAATGTTTCACAGAGGTCAGAACTTGTGAGTGATGAAATTAAATATTTCAGAGAGGAGATCTCTAAGCAATGGAAGGAAGACTTGGCTTGGTCTTCCTTTCCACTGATAGGAAAATGATGAAGTATTTGAAGTCAAAGAGGAGTTTGGAGATTTGGAAAATGCCCAGCCAGTCATGCAGCAAAAGTGAGGACATTTGCTCAGAAGAAAAGCAACAGGTGAGGTGAGCAACTATCTGAGAGGTCACCGATGAGACGCGTCGCAGCCTGTGCACGCTGGCTCGCCCATGGCACGTTGCACACTCGCGGTTTAGCCTGCACACGTCTTCTTCAAGTCTCTTCTTTTTCTTCCTGCATTGTCTTGGCCATCCTCCTGCAGGGATGTTTTTCTTATAGGTTTCTGCATCATCCTCCTGCTGTGATCTTTTTGATGACAGAGACATTAACTTAGGCATTTCAGTTAATCTTTAAGCTAATTATTGATTTATTTATGCATCAAACATATATAATCCACCTTTCTGTGTCAGCCACTGAGACAGTCATTATCTTCCTTCTTCACAAAACCCATGAAGACGTTTTATAGTAGGAGAAAAGATACAGAGTTATTCAGACATAAAGGCTTGATGGTAGAATCCAAAATAGTGGGAGAATATATGTTTATACCCCCTTTTCTTTGAAGACAGATGAAGGAAGATGAAAAGTGTGGCTGACATTTCTTAGGTTTAGCCAGGACTTCTGACTGCTCTGTGTGAAACCCATGGATTTTTATTAATGCAACGCCTGGCCCAAGTGGAATGTCAAATGTCCTGTGTAATAAAATGCAGGGAATGCTGTTTCCTAGGAGGATCTAAAGAAAAACAACTTAGGGGATAAAAAGCTGAGGGAGCCTGCTCTGAGGGGAGCAGGCCTGGGTGAGATGCGGACTTCACAGTGAGCTGGGTTCTGGACTCTCCAGTGGTGGGAGAGGAGCCCCATGGGCAGCCGAGGAGGAGTAGCATGGGGATCACTGCACTCAGCTGTGCTGTCTGGGCTGCCATGACATGGAGCCACGGAGCCACCTCAGACACTGTGCCAGGGGCTTGTAGGAAAACCAAGGGTTGGGGACAGTTTCCTCTTGTAGGTTAATATGGAGCAGGGCATAGAGATCCGGTCCATGCAATATCTGCACAGGGACAGAGATGATAGAGTTCACTGGATCAGGACACTGGAGCCAGAACTGAGCACTGTACATGGAATCTCAGGGACTGTAGCTGTCCGTCAAGGCTGACAGAAGCAGTGGCCGCAGGCGGTGACATGAGCAACGCAGCCTGAATCCCCTGAGCTGCTGCTGCACCGTGTAAGTACGAGGTCAGCGGTGGGAAGGGAGCCTGTGACAGTCCTGGCCTCTCTGTGTGGGCTGCGTGGGGCTATCTTCCCTGTGATTTGAAATAGCACTTCTCTATGTGTCTGTCTGCCTCCAAAGTTCCTCTTCTTATGAGGACACCAGTCATTGGATTAGGGCCACCCTAACGGCCTCATTTTTAACTAGATGGCCTTTTTAAAAATCCTGTGTTCAAAATGGTCACAGTTTGGGGTGCTGTGGTTTCTACTTCAGCATATGAATTTGGGGGTGGCAAATTCAGCCCCTAACAGAGATTTATGAAACTCTTGGAATGACCATCACTTCTTACAGGTGATAAGAATATTGATCGTATATTTTTCATCTCAAAAGAGAGGGTAGCCTCAGCATAGATATGAATTTCCAACTATTTTAAAGAATGAGAAATGAGACTTGAGGTAATTAAATAACAAACCAGTTCAGTTCTTCTGTGGAAAAGCTATGGTTCAAACCCAGATCCTTGACTCCAAAGCTATATCCTGAGGACTGTTCATTTGCTTTGTGGTCTGCTGCACAGGTTCTACTGCACTTCAGGAACATTTTACACTGTTGTTAAAACTAACGTAGCATCCAGTTTATTAGCTGATTTTTATTTATGTAGAGAACAAAATACAGTATGAAGCACTTCATCCAAAATAACTTGTATCAATATTTACTTTTGATATCATGCAAAAAGAAAAAGGATTTCATAATCAATTTAGAAAAGGAGAATTCGGTGAATAGATGTTATTTTGAAATACACCTTAAACATTTTTAAATTATAGATATATTCACATTAGTTTTATTTTCAGCATGGACACTGACATTTACTAGAGAAGATGCCATAATAACTTAATCATAAGAATATTTACAATCACATTTATATCTCTATTCACTCTTTAGTAGCATTATAAGTTTTATTAGCTAAGCCACCACTGAAAATACTAATATAAGCTATAGATAAAAATCATGATATTTAAAGGACAAATTCACTTACATAAATTAACAAAAATATCTTTCTTTTTTTTTTTTAACCAAGAAGTTGACTTCTGGAACAATATTTCTCATACCATTCCTGGGAATTCTACTTCCAATAAACATTGACATCTGGAGACCTTAAGAGCTTGGGGAATAAATGAGCGAAGATGAAGGGATTTGTTTACTGTTGAAGTTATCAGATGTCAAAAATTAATAAATAAAATGAAAATGAAGGAAAGAGAAGGAAGGAAATGTCTGCAGAAAGGTAACACAGCATAGGCCAAGCTGCAAATTCATGGATATGATGTAACGGAACTCATCATGTGCAGTTCATACTTTGGTGACAGACTTTGCTGAATGTTCCTTCAGAAACTGTCCTAAGGACATTAGAATCATTTTATTCCAATAAGCATTCACTGGGGGCCTCCTATCTTCAAGGTATGCTTGGTGTTTAGAGATTTACTTTGCAAAGGCTGGACCATTATGGGAAGAGAAGGAATATTTTGGAGTAGGGAAGGGCATGTTTAAGGTTTCATTTTCTAATTGCTTTCTTTACTCCTCCACAAAACATTATCAAACAGCATTTCTGGGCCTTTGAATATTCATATCTTCTCTACCTCAAAAGTAGTATACTGAAAACTATTGTTCACAATGATCACCTTTGATCAAGGAAGAATCCTTATAGAGATAAAACCATTTTATGTGTAGTTTCAATAGTAAATGTATATTATTCCATTATGCTTATTTAATGCCTAAAATAATAGAAGCCAAAATGAAATGTTTACTGTTTACCAATCAATAATTTCATATTTTTATAAGAAGTAAAATGATTTAGATAGAGGCAAAATATATATGCATGACCAAAATACTAAAATGAAATAATTTATATATGGCAATTATTATGTGTGAGTTTGGATATTTAATAACAAGGAGTACAAATTTTCTGAGTATTCTGGAGAAATCTAGCTTAAAAAATCCATTCTAGGGTCACTCAATACAGTTCTGATTGTTAATTTGCTTAAAAACTTGTTCTCAGTCAGATAGAGTACAAATAATGGTGCTTTACAGGTTGCTAATGAACTGCTCAGAGCATTCCACTGGTTTGCACTAGCTTGAAAATCGGAAGAATTCAGGCTCACTTATAAGGATGCCATTTACATCTTGAAACTGATGGACTAGAGTCATCGTTCTCATCAGAGCTGTGTTCTAATTGCGGAGTGGAAGAGGACTTGAAACAGAAACAAGCCTGGAGGGGCAAAGGCAGCCATGCAGAGCAGAAAGCAGGGGCCAATAAACCCGCAAGTAAGCGCATTTGCTCAAGAAATCAAAGACAGATGGGTCCCCGGAGCCTGAAAAGACCTCAGAGCTCCGTGTCGTGGTGGTAAAGATCAAGGCCTTGGGATCCAAATAGCCGTCCATCTACCAATTACTCCCTTTCTGAGCCTGCTCAGGTGGTTCAGTTTCTCTTACCATAAAGATCCTATTCAAGGATTCTCACTGGAAAAACTCAGCTGATATTGTTTACTTTGTAGAGCTGAGAGGACGCACAAGGACTAACTACATGCAGGGTTCAGCAGAGCTGGCTCACAGCAAGCATTCGTGAAAAGGAAAATTTTATCATAAATAAAAGATTTTAGAATACGTAAAAACAAATTTCAGAGTGATGCTATTTTTAAAATTTAGGATTTTGACAGTAATCCAGATTATAGTTAAAATACGACAAAAGTGTAAGTCCCAAATTTGCTGTTTTTTGTTTGAAAGCTTACTCTTTTCACTATGCACAGCTGTTTGGCCATTGCCTTCATATTTTTATCCTTCTCAGAGTCATCTGGCTGTCCATGTCGCCATGATGTTTGTTCAGAAGGACAGATGTGGCTAAGGGGAAAATCCTGTTATTTACGTAAGCAAACTAACAACTATACCTGTGTGAACCTGTGCAAAATGGGCGTAGTAGGAACACATCCTTCTGGTTGGTGGAAGAACTAGGTAACATTTAGCCAGGATTTTCCTCACCTTCACTGCTTTAGTGCGTTCTTGGGAAACAAGATAGAAAGCCAACCCAGAGTTAATTAGAGCCTCCTCAAGCCCCGAAAAGGAACCGTCAGTCCAGGATCACCTCCTCTTTCCTGTGCATTCCTCAGGCCTCGTAAATAGACAATGAGAAGCATGTCTATGACAGCTCTGAACTATCCAAGGTACTAATGCTTCCACTCCCTCCAGCTGCCTGTGGACCTCACACGAAAGGGTCTTGCACCTACTAACCGAATGGCACCGCTTGTCCTCAAGTGGTACATAGCGAAAAGGATCTAAAGTATTCTTACCACAGGAAGACGAAGGCGTGAGTCCATTCTTCATATCAGGTCAATCTGAGGTTCAATTTAGTGCTCAGTATCTTTCGAAATTCTTGTCTTCCTAAACATCCAGAAATTTGCGTTCACATGTGAAGATCAGCTTGGAAATACACTTAGTGTTCAGAGAGTTTAAGCAAAACGCATTTTGTCCTTATCTAAGGATACAAGGAGAAAAAAAGCATGTGTTTCAGCATATATTGAATAAAAACCTGAATTTTTATTTCATTTTGGGCATGTGAACAGATTTAAAGGGTCATATCCAATGTCATACACACACACACACACACACACACACACATGCACACACATACACACATACACTCACACATACAAACAAAAACTATTGTCTAAAATTCAGTAATTCTGTTGAGAAAATAACTTTTGGCATTGAGCCACTCTAATATATATCTGAATGAAGCTCATAAGACATGAGTTTTGGGTCACACTCCTGGGGGAGACATAAAGAGAACCGTACAATGACACTTGTGCTTAGTGAGTGGATAAAAACATGCATGAATTTACAACAAAACTATTTTCAGTTTGCATTGTAATATTTTCTCAGAGTATTTGCCTTTATTGCAGTATTTACTAGACTTACAATAGGGTTCTGTGACCAAGACGAGGTAATGGACAATGTCTGAGGAAATGGATAATGAGATGAAGGAAACACAGGTGCACTCATGCAATTGAACCATTTATTAAGTTTATTAGTGTTTTTATTGCACATGCCCTTACAAAAGCTACATTGAAATCAGGGGAAAGCTCTAGTGCAAGCCAACAGCAAAGGAATTTAATATTAAAGATGCACTTTTATTTTTGAATTGGCCCATTGGAGATTATATACAGACATAAAGGACAGAATTTTATTCCTCCAAAATGAAAGACAAGGCCTGGAAATTGAATAAAATTACTCTTACAGAAGATGAAGCATATTCTTAAATTATACTCAATCAAGGAAGGAAAAATTTTATTTCGAAATAAATAATGTTACATATTTATGTTTGACATTTGGGATAGATGAGAAGATATATTTTATTTATTTACTTTATTAATTTAAAATGAAGTGCCAAGAATGATATTCTAAACCTACCTGCCAGTGTAAATCAGGTTCTGTAATGTACCTTGAATGCCAAAGTGACAGAAAAGGTAATTTTGAATGGCAGGGCTGCAGTGGCCCTGGGCAAAATATTGAAAAAGGTATGTGTCTTTGTCCTATCAAAATGACACCATTCGAACAACTGCTTGCCCTTCCAACCAATGAGTGCCCTGGCCTCACCCTCAGGCCCCCATTCTGGACTCCAGGCAGGTCTCTGTTCCTTAAATACTAAATGATTAATGAGAACTTTTGATTGGAAAGCAGATGCCCTCATCTGAAATCTGCCTCATCAGAAGGGTGGATGTTCACTGTCCATTTGAAATCCTCACCTGCATATTGAAACTTGTACTTGAGTCTGAATAAATGAACACCAGAGATAGCACCTGAGAGTGAGCCAGCACTTGGTCCACAGTGAAACGCGACACGTTTTCCCACGCATCCACTTTTACCATTGCATTCCTAGCAGGGCACCGTGGACTCCATCGCAACTGCACTCTCTCCTTGTGCAGGAATTGGCAGGTGACTTCTAGGCTGCACAGAAAATTTTACACAAATTCTTCCATCTCTTTCTACTCTGGCTCTCCTGAAGGCAGCTACTCAATTGGTGCCCAGTACTTAATTGTTCTATCATACAATTCACATCAGCTATGGGCTCTTGATACTTTTTTCATGCTCCGTTTATTATTTAATTTGTTTGCTGATCTACTTTTTTCTACAACTCGGCTACATATCAACTTGGTGCACATGTACGAGACACACATTCCTCTAGACATAGCAAATTGTGTTTGCACTCAGGACCTTCCGATATTGTCTTCCACTTCTTTCTGTGCCTTGGACAATGAGTTCATCTCCTCCTAAATTCAACCAGTCCTCTCCTCTTGGCTTCCTCTCCCAGGCGATACTTGCACACGCTTCTCTCCCTCCCTCTAAGCACCCACCAGTCCCACGTGGATAATGAAGAATCTTCCTTCCACTCTTTTTCTTCCTTTTACCTTTCTTCTGTAGAACATTATTTTTATCTTTGTTTTCTTGATTCTGAGAGGACAGAGCGGAGAAATAACCCAGGGTTCCGGCATCTAGGGGGATGAGTGACTGAGATATAGATCCCTGGCTTTCAGACAGGAGGGACAATGCTCACGGTCAGTGAACCAGGGTCCAATTAGATCCTCACTATTGGTTTCGTAGTAAACAGAAAATGAAGATTTGAACAGTGGTTTGAGGACGTGTGGGTGGTTTGCTAAAATGATTTGAAAACCAGGCTCTTGACAAGTAAGAGTCAGTTCCCCATTCCATTTTGGACTGTTTAGCTATCCTTAGTTGGGACAGACTGTCAGTTCTGCCGAGGATCTGCCCTGCTGTGTCACTCACCATCCAGCATTCATCCCTGATGTGGTCAGTCAGGGCTATTACTGTGAACTTCCCTTCTATTTTTCTATCTGCAGGACCAGTGTTGCCTTATGCCAGTAACTATTGATGGTGGAACTTTTTTGCCCTCGGTCCTGGGAACTGAACCCTGGGGTGCTCTACCATTGAGTTTCATCCTCAGCTATTTTTACTTTTTATTTTGAAACAGGATCTCTCTCAATTACCCAGGCTGGTCTTAGACTTGCGATCCTCCTGCTTCAGCCTCCATAGCTCTAGGATTACAGGTGTGCAGCACTATGCTGACTATACACCAATGATAGCATAAAATATTCACTATTGGGGGGAAAGTATTGCACGATATGACCAGAGTCACAAAACAGCACATAATAAGGATGACTCAGTTATTTCATCTTCAAGATGAAGTAGGGAGAAATCAAAAACGAAGAAATAGATAATGTTCCTAAGTTGTTGATATCAGTATATTTCTCAATATTCAACCAGATATCTATGCTGAAAATTCAGGTGCCTTTCAGAGTCGAGTTAAGTAACAAATTGCTATGTGCCTCTAATATTGGCTACAAATGACTCCGTCTAGGCGACAGGGGGCTCAGCACATCTCTGCTGTTCCTATTTCAAAGGCAACCACTAAGACATTAGAGCCACTGCGGCAGGACTATGTTCCTTTGTAAAATCTCCAAATAATCCCAATAACATCATCTTTAGCTCCAACAATACATCTGAAATATTAGGAATGACATTGAAGTGCAACACAGTTTTATTATTGTTATTTCAATCCTCAAATTTTTGAAGCTTCTAGCTGGAGCGGTGGCTCAGTGGTTTTGGCGCTTTCCTGGCAAGCACGAGGACCCGGGTTCAAACCCCAGCACCATGTACACAACTAAGTGTTAGAGCAACTAAGGCCATGTGAAAAACTAAATAAAGTTGTTTCTCTCTTTCTCTGTCTCTCTCACTGTCCTTCTCTCTTTAAAAAAATTTTTTGAAGCTTCCTGAAAAGTGAGCAACTCATATCTTATTGAAATAACTATATTGTAATTTTAACACAATATTGATGCTTGTTCTTGGTTGAGATTAATAGCAAAGAAAACTTGGTGTTTGTCAGGAGTGAATATGCTTTTTCCACTACATACATTGTAATTTTTAAATCTTCTCAAATATCTAGATTACAAATGATTTATTATGAATTCTGACGGTTCACTTTTCAGTTTTTCATTGTTATACAATTTTTAAATATTAAGTGCATTTTCTTTACTGACCCATGATGTGAAAACCTCATGATGATGTTTGCTGACTCAATGTAAATGGAATTTGAAAATTAAAAGTCAATCAAGTTGGGGCTGGAGCGGTGGTTCAGTGGTTTCGGCACTTGCCTGGCAAGCACAAGGACCCGGGTTCAAACCCCAGCACCACATACATAACTAAGTGTTGGAGCAA
This sequence comes from Aplodontia rufa, assembly GCA_004027875.1. NCBI lineage: Eukaryota > Metazoa > Chordata > Mammalia > Rodentia > Aplodontiidae > Aplodontia > Aplodontia rufa. The sequence continues at coordinate 9,551 of PVKS010027645.1, forward strand.
TGAAGGCCATGTGAAAAACTAAATAAAGTTGTTTCTCTCTTTCTCTGTCTCTCTCACTGTTCCTCTCTCTTTAAGAAAAATAATCAAGTTTTTTAAAAAATTGATTTTTGTACAATCACTGTTATTACGTGGAATAATTTTATAAAAGCAACAATTATGTTATAACCTAACCTCTTTTAGACTATTAGGAACTGTAGCTTAACTTTTTGTAAACACCTCTTGCCTCAGGAATTCCCAGACTCAACTAACACAATGCCATGTCTTTTCGTGTTATTTGTTCATCACCCTATTTATTTCATTAGTGGAAAACCTTGAAAGCTTTTTTTTGTGTATGAAATTACCAGCTTTCACAATGAGTATTAATTGCAATATTTTCAACTTGTATAAACAATTAAACACTTAAATTGCTACTGAAGAAAAGGCTTTCAGTACACAAAGCCCATTGGGAGGCATTGCCTCCAAGTTGCTGGAAAGTTTACCTACATTTCTGTGGCTGTTTAGCTCTGGCCACTGCATCTTAGTGAGATTCCTGAGACTTACTATTGACATTGATGGTCTCCCTGGATGCCATGCTGCCAGAAAGGACAAGTGGTCACTTTCCCAGGCTCAGTGGGAAGGAGAGAAAGGATGGATCCAGATGAAGGCTGGCTTGCAGACTGAGCTTAGAATTAAGTTCCCAGCACCATCAGAACACCAGAAATCATATTTCCCTATTTTAAGTAGAACTCAAGTTACCCACAGGACTCACAGAAGAGTCCTGACCATTCTTGGAAAATGAACAGGAAATTTTTTTGCTGGCCATCTTCTCTCTATTCTATAGTAAAGTTTAAATTATTTACCTGCAGATGTTTATCTTTGGTAATCTTTTTTTTTTTTTTTTGAAAAAGGAAGAGAACGAGAGAGACAATCAATTTTGTTTATTTTTCATTTTGCCTTTGTTTCTTGAGCACTTAGTTGTGTATGTTGTGCTGGTGTTCAAACCCAGGTCCTTGTGCGTGCCGGGCAAGTATTCCAAACACTGAGCCACTGCTTCAGCCCTCTTTGGTGAACCTTTATGAGTGTTTGACAATATGAATGAGGATCTTCATTGTGTTAAAATATTTTTTTCTGTGTGCGAAAGAGAAATTTAAAATGTGTGATCTGTACATTTTATTAATGAAGATCTAAGGATCTAATTATTTATTAATGCAGCAACTACTGTAAATTTAAAAGTAAATATGGCAATTTAATAAGTAGCCTGTTCTGATCTGTATGGATATTTCAGAGAAAAACAAAAATTGATGTAACAAAAACCCACATGAGACTTCCATGGTGTGGCAATCCTCAGCCAAAGATTGGCTTTCTCAGTGCTGACAGGCCAATCAGTATCAAGTTCACGGCATCCTCTACCTTCAGAAAAGCAAAGATAAGGGGACAGGTGTCTGATGAGGCCTCCTGAGGGGAAGTCCCAGCTCCCTGATGTGTTAGCTTTGTGACAATGGGCAAGTTATGGAACTTGTCTCTGCTAGTTTTCTCTCCTAACGAATGAGAATGGCAATGTTTGGGGCTTGGACCGTAGAAGATAGAGTTTGGTGTGCTACACAGAGCGGAATTAGAAGACCTAAGGAGGCCTAAGGTTAGGACTGCTTTTCACCTATCTTTAATTGTCAGGGACAATGACAATTGTCCATGGCCAAAGTCAGTTCTTTTACTTCCCTATCCCTTGCTCAATACATCCCTGCTCCTATAGTGGGAGGATACTGTCCCTTACTGCAGAATGGGGGTTGTAGTATCTCTACCATTTCTCCATGACCACAGCCAAGCTCATCAGCCCAGAGTCACTTCCCAACCCAGACCAAAGTGGTTTATTATAGATGTCCTGATTACAGGTCCTAAGTCTCAGCTGGATTCAAATCCCCACCTGCCACTTACCCACCAGCAACTTATGTCTTTCCCTCCACTTAATGCCTTATATTATTGAAAGCAGTTCTCACACTATACGGTCATTAGTAGGATTCCAGAGGTGGCTATAAAATGCTTGCTACAGTGCCTAAAACAAAACAAGTAAATGCTAGCATTTATTCACTCCAGTGCCTTCCGTGCACTAGACGAACTTTGGATATTTTTTTCCTTTTTAAGAGAGCAGGAGAGAGTGAGAGAAAGAAAATCAATTTATTTTTTTCCATCTGGCCTTTGCTCTGCTGACACGTAGTTGTATATGTGGTATCAGGGTTCAAACCCAGGTCCTAGTCCATGCCAGGCAAGGGCCGTAATCACTGAGCCACTGTGCTAGCCCCGAACTTCAGATTTTCCTTTCCATATATGCTTGCTTTTATGAACCGTCTATGCACTGTTATCATTATGCATTAGAGGTCTTGGACTTAAAAGCAAACCGGAAACTGATAAGTAAAGTTCTTGGCAAAGTTTCTTCAGAAAAGTCAAAAGATCTAGACATTTTCCCACTCATATCAACTTGCACAAGTTATTTTGTGTCAGTCTAGGTCTTGACACTCATGATTACCAGTTAAGCTATAAATGGCATTTTACAGTCCCACTGCTGCACATGCTGTCTAGATCAGTGGTGGTCCTACCATCACCTGGGGGACCTTCCCTCCATTTTGACTTCTCCAGGTGCAAACCACGCCCTGGGAGACAACCTCCAAAAAGAGTAGACCTGTGCATGCGCTGGTGGTCAAGAGGGAGCAGTCGTCTGCGAATGTGGACGACACCCAGGAGGCTGCTTGCTCAACTGTAGCACCACAGAGCCGGTATTTTAAAGCGATGGAAAATGGAAATTATTCACTTTCCTTTTTTTTTCCTCTTTCAACTTGTTACCTCAATCTGCCTAAATACATCATTTAAGTCAATTCCAAGTTTGTAAAGCCTCTCCTGCACTCGTCACTGATTTCTGAGATCATCCACGGGAAACATATCTGAAAAGAAGATGAGGATATTTAAGGTAAACATGTGTTTCCAAATACTCTTAAAATCTACTCTAAGTCATTGGCTGTTATTTTTAGGAAAATATTTTTATTATTTACTTTCCTCTTCTTATTTTTTGGAAGGTATTGGATATTGAACCCAGGGTTCCTCCACCACTGAGTTGTATTCCTGGCCCTTTCATTTTTAATTTTGAGACAGGGACTTACTAAGTTGCTGAGGGTGGTCTCAAACTTGTGATTCTCCTGCCTCAGCCTCCCCAGTAGGTGAGATTATAAGAATGTGCTACTGCATCTGGTTTTTATCACTCAATTTTGAATTGTCAGTAAATTAATATAAGAAAATTTATAGTTCTGGGATAAATATTTTAGGAATGAAACCATTTGACTATGTAAAGACATCTGAGAGAAATAGAAAAATATTTTTCAACAGTTTGAAATAAAAAGACTCAGTGAGGTAGAAGGAGAGAAATCAAGATAATCCCCACACTGATTTTCAGTACCTTAGAATTCCTTCCTCAATATTTAAATAGTATCTCAGATAGCTGCCCTAGTTCTCTGTCTGACTATTAAGAATCATTCCAATTTCCAGGATTAAGAGTCTTGTTTAATCTAATGTAGGGCAGCATTGATTCACATCAGACCTCCTTCTTACTCACCCTGGGCCCTGGAAAGGAGGAGGCTGGGGTCTGCCCTGCTACCACTGTGGCTCTCCCAGAGTAGGGTGGGAGGGCAGCAGAGGGAATCTGGTGGCCAGGTGGGTATGATGGCCATTGAGGGGCAGATGCTCCAATTATAGCCTAAAATTAGCATAAAAACACGTGGCATTTTGAGAAAAAATGACAAAACTAAGACAAAAATAATGAAAGTATAAATCACCAGAAACTTCAATGTGTAGATACACATGCATATGAGGGCAATTCAAGACAAGCAAATGCTATGCGAAAAGAAACTTCTACAACAGAAGAAGGATTCCTGACTGATAAAAGTTGTAAAAATTGTAAACTATAAATAAACAGCAAATGTTTAAAACGTCATTTTTAATACACGGAAAACACCAAGACATAAGTAAATACTAAAAGTTAAATAGGGAAGGTATACACATATATATGTGTGTCTCTCTCACTCGGTGTATATGTTAAAATGTTTTATAGCGCTACCATTGGGGCAATGCAAAAGTATTGATTTAATTTTGGCATTGCTACACTTAAAATGTGTGTCAAATGTTTTCACTGAAACCACTAAAATAATAGAGTACACAACTCTCAAGGTATGTCCAGAAATAAGGAAAAGAACAAACTCAAAACAAGCAGACAATGTAAGAAATAATGAAGAAGAAGTCAGTTCAAATATATTAGTTAATCACAGTCAATACAAATGTGCTCTTTTCTAAGTTTAAAAACTACTAAATATATAGTGGAATTTATCAAATAATAGCTATGTCAGGTATATGTGAACACATACAACCCAAACTTACATGGAAATATTACAAATAAAAGGAAAAATTTAAAAGGTCAGTGCTTTGAAATGAAATCTGGTTTGTAAATCTCAATTATGACAGACTATATGCTTACAATGGTCTTCTAGATATAAATTGGGGTATTTCACACAGATTTTTCAAAAATAAAATTTTATCAGGAAGATGTGGCAAATCTAATAATGGTTTTACTTAAAAACTATATTCTCAAAATATAAAAAGCAAAACTATGTAAATATATTGACAGATCTACTAGTGTATAAGATGAATAATAGAAATACTTTCAAGCAAGGGAAGGTGTATGGAATACCTGAATGCTTATCTTCAGATTGTGTGTAGTACACACATGCATGTATTAACACACCCACCATAACCGCACATACACACATTACCACTTTCAATAATTAGAATAAGTCATTTTCTTCACTAGGGAATTTTATGAACATTGAAAAAGCATAGAAATAGGCTTGACCACTTTTAAAGGACTAGTGTTCTATAGGCTATAGTAGTTAAATTTAAAAAAATAGATCATTAAATGATTACAAAATACTTATGAAATAAAAATGCACATGCCACAAATAAGATTATACACTGAGGGCCATCAGTTGTGATTACCAAACAGATACATATAAATGAGTTATACAAAGCTGCTAAATTGAAAAGCTTCCTCACAGCAAAGGAAATAACAGGAGTATGAAGAGAGAACCCAGAGAATGGGAAAAAAAAAATCTTTGCCTCCTGCACCTCAGACTGGGCATTAGTATCCAGCATATACAAAGAACTCAAAAAACCTAATACCAACAAAGCAAATAAAACAATCTATGAATGGACACTTCTCTAATGAAGAAACACAATTGTCAACAAATATATGAGAAAAGCTTCAAAATCTCTAGGAATTAGAGAAATGCAAATTAAAACTACAATAGGATTTCCCCCTCACTCTGGTTAGAATGTAAATACTCAAGAATGCAAACAATAATAAATGTTGGGGAGGATGTGGGGAAAAGGGTGAACTTATCCACTGTTCCTGGAACTGCAAACTGGTACAACCACTTTTGAAAGCAGTATGGAGATTCCTAATAAAACTTGGAATGGATCCACCATTTGAGCTGGCTATCCCACTCCTCAGTACATATCCAAAGGGCCCAGATGCAGCACACTACAGTGACGCAGCCACATCAATGTTCATAGCAGACCAATTCACAATAGCTAAGCTACGGAGCCCACCAAGGTGCCCTTCAACTTGAATGGATAAAGGTATGTGGCATACACACACAAGAGGATCACTCAGCTCTAAAGAAGAATGACACTGTGTTGTTTGCTGGGATATTGATCCAACTGGAGGATTTCATTCTAAGTGAAACAAGTCAGTCTTAAAAATACAAATGCAGAATGTTCTTTCTGATATTTGGAGGCTAATCCAAAAAAAGAACAGAGGAATAGATGAGGGGGAAGGAAACGGAGGAAGAAGGAATGAAAAAGGAGAGTTTGTGGCAAGAATCAGACTTAACTTTCTCATGTTCATGTATGAATACACCATAGTGAATCTCATCAACATGCGTAACAACAAAGTCACTAAATTACTAAAAAATAAAACTATTATTGAATAACAGAAAAACCAGTAGAGGGAAGGGAATGAGGTGGTGGGAATTGGGGGCTGAATTAAAATAAGTTATACTGCATGCTTTTATAAAAATGTCAATGGTCATCGTATTGTCAAGTACACCTAAGAACAGGGGCTTAGAGGAAGAGAGGAGAAGGGGGAATGCTGGGAGATGAGTTAAAACAAGGTGCACTCCAAACTTTTATAAGCATGCCATCGCATAACCTATCATCAAGTATATAAAAAATAAAGAAGTGAGAGAAAGGGAGGGGAAGGGGATAAACAGACACTGAATTAGAGCAACTTAAATTTGATGCTTTTAAAATCATGTCATTGCATAATCTCATGTCACGTATACCAAAATAAAGAACCAATAAAAAGAAGCTGTTTAAGAACTATTTGTGTTGTGTGCTTCTGTTCATATACATTTCAAAAAAATTAAAATACAGTGTGGTATGCATAGCATGGGGGTCAAACTGTGACGAAGATAAGACTCAGAGGGAGCAGAGAGATGGGATAGGTGCTTCTCAGTGCCTCATGATAGTTGCACAGCAGGAATTCTTGGAGGAGGTGATGTAGATGTCACCGTTGTGCTTTAAGTACCATGAATTGTCTTGGTGTGTGAAAAATCAAATGCTAATGCTTCCTGCGGCAGCAGCAGAGCCTCAGGTACGGAGGCCTGTGGAAAATAAAAAATCAAGTCTTTAGTGGCAAGTGGTGCTTACTGTTTCTGCTGCTTCGTATTTACTTTGTTATTTCCTTTTATGTTTGTAATTTAAGTTTGGAAATGCACTTTATATAACTGGAAAAAATACTCAGTGGAAGTGTACAAGATTCTCTCTCAGGATCACTTTCCGTCACATGATGATGATAACTTTTAGTCATTATCCCGTGATGACAATAGCAGGTTGCTCTGATTTAAGCACAGACAGATCCAGACACTTAAATTTTATGTTTGCCATGCGGAGGCTTCATCTGCACACTCCGATTAAATCCAGTGATGAAATCACATTTATCTGCTAACGTGTTCAAAACCCTGAAAAGATTCCAAGTTCTATCAAAGATAATTTAAAGCATTTCTGGACATAAAAGCCTTCTAATTAAGAAAATCGTGGGTGGGGGACTAAATCTAGGTCATTTGCATGCACAAATGGAACGTGTTCATTACTTCAAACGCCATCTGCCATATTATCTAGGTATATAGTACAACTGATCATAAAGAATGCTTGTGTTTTATCATTGGTGGGAAATTTTTATTTCTGTTTTTCTTTCCTTTGGACACAAATAACACTCATTAATTTTACATAAACAGTCGTGTCATTTCTTTTTCTTTGTTTGAAGCACCGACTCCAAATAGAACATAGTCCCGCCTCCAGTCCTACCGAAAGCCAGGGTGTTCCAATGGTCCTCTGCCAAGTTCTTACATAACTGTACCACACATCCCTTCCTCTAGGCCTGTCAGAGACCCCCTCTATTACACTGCTCTTTCCTTTCCATTTGTCCCTCTGCTGATTGGGTACCCCCGGTCCAGGAAAGACTGCAGTATCCTTCCTTAAAAATTTCTTCCAATTCTTAACCTGTGGATTTCAATTTCCTTTCAGAGGAGCAGGTCAGATTCACAAAGTCCAGTGGAGTTAGCAGCTCTAAAATACTTAAGTTAGTACCTTACCTATTTTTATACTTGTTAGAGAACTCTGTCAGGAACCGTAGACTCACCTGTTATAATAACCTGAACATAGGAAAAAGATTACTGGGAGCACATTTAATTAGGAGGAAGGCCAGAATGCAGAGAATCAGTCTTGATACTGACACCACCCAGGCTACTAGCTCAGAAAGCTCTGGAATAGTTAGGGTAGATCCCCAGGTGTTGCATTTTAGTGATGCTTGGGAACACAATGGTGACTACCAATCCACCCGGCCCCTTCCATCGGTCAGGTATTTCATGGTCATCGGCCCATGACTCTTGAAACTGCCCACACCTGCAAGTGCAATTGAAGTCATGTAGTGCATAATATTTGGACTAACCATATGTGAAACTGATCCCTATGAGTACAATGGAGGTGACAGCTTTGTATTACCCAGTGGTGTTACAGCTATCCTAACATCACAGCACAAGGCATTATCCATGTGCTGGTGGTGCTGCAAGTGTAAACAGACCTACTGTGCTGCCACCATGTGAAAGCCAACATATGCCATTATGCAAAGTGGAGGACCCCTGATAATGGCAAGAAGCCACTGCCACCAGCTCAATGTACTTACTATGTTATATTTTATCACCATTTTAGAATGTTCTCATTCTACGTATCTAAAGAAGTTTCCTGATAATCAATGTGCCATGGAAAGCCAGCAGCCTCGTACATCTTGTGTTTTCTGCATCTCTTGCTCACAAAATATTCTTTAGCAGTTGATTTAATCATAAGCAGTTTTGTTCACCATGGGCCCAGATGCCATAAAGTGTCCATGTGTGTGCAAGTACGCATGGATAGACAGACAGAGACAGGCATAGGCTTTACGTGTAGAGCAGGCTGTACCCTCTGGGTTTCCACAAGTGTATGCTGAGATATTTACACAACAACAAAATCACCAAGAACACACGCTTCTCACACCGTACCCCTGCAGGGGAGCCAGGCATGACTGTACTCTGTACTTCCGTAATACAATCTATAGATTTAAGAACTGCTGTAATTAATGAGACTCACAAACACATGCACTGTTTTCTGCTGCTCAGAAACACACAAACACACATTCACATGGCTCCTAATTGAAGCCGAGATGTGCAAATCAAGCGAATTTATACCTCCAATGTAGCAGCAGCCAAAGGAAACACTGACCTTTGAGTGAGTCCAAGTGGAGTTTGGGCATGCTCCTCCTCCACAGCATGACATACTGCAGCAAAAATCTGGGTCCTGCCTTAGAGTTGGTCTTGGCATAGAAGCACAAGTGTTGTAATCCTACCTTAAGCCTTGGGTGTGCTGGGTCCCTAATTGAGGAAAGGAACTCAGGCATGTTTCTAAACTTGGTCCAGTTGAATGTGTTTGCTGCTCTTCAAACATTAGTCTACTGAGTATTCAATTTCAGACAGGAGTTTTATTAATGTGTGCTTATTAACACCTCTGACAACTTCATAAATAACAATTACAAGCTGAAAACTTCTACTCTAGACCAAGAGGAATGGGCAGTCGTTGGAGACGGAAAACAAGTTTCACTGTTTAAAGCAACAGACACTTTTCAGGACACAGGAAGAACAAGCATCGGATCCAAGGAAAATGTTGAAGTGAGCATTTATTTTTCATCTGAATGTTATTTTCTTTGAATGTCATTCTTGATTAGCTCAAGGCGAATAGCTCACTCCCTGAATTGTGTATTTATAGCCTGAATTTTCCATATTTGTGTCTGTAAAATTAACTCAGTTTTCATTAGGACCACGGAGCCTAGAGTCTTGAAGGGAAGTTCTGTGCCTTCAAAGGATTTTGTTACCAAAACAGATTGGCTGAATTAAATCATGTTTCTGAAAAACAGTTATAATTGTTACATTTTAGGTTCTTTCTCATTTTATATCTTTGCCTAAGACTTCTCAGTTTAGTAATTTTATTTTAAACATACACTATGTCTCTGAAAGTTAGAGAAATCACATATATGACAAGAACTACAGGCCAGGTGGCAATGTGCCCTCCATTCTCACCGGGGTCTGGTATAAAGCCCCTTGAAAGGACCTGGCTGGGAACTAGCGAACGCACCAGGGGTCAGCAGAGAAGTGGATCCCAGCTCTTCTGGGGCTCCTGCAATTCTCTCTGACACCCTCCCTAGGAGACAGTGCCAAGCCACCTCTGTTCCGGATGCTGCTCCTCTGGGGCCTCTGCACATTGGTGGCCAGGGATCCTCAGCTGACAGGAGATGAAGCCACTAGGAATAAGGAATAAGATCCCTTCCTTTATTGCTCTCGCTTCTCAGAAGACAACGGGACAATTATCCCTGCAATCGCCACTTTTCTTCATTCCTTTTACCTCCTCGTGGAATCCTGCGACAGCCACAAGTTCCCCAGAGCCTTTCTGATTCACTTCCCTGTCCGTGCCTGCTCTCTGCCATCCATCAGGTGGGAGCAGTGCCAGCACTTCTATGCCTTCATGCAAGACCCTGGTCCCTTACTCACAAGGAGCCTCCTACACTGCAATGTCACAACTTATAAAGACAGACAGGAGCACTGGCCTTCCCCTCTCAATGCATGGATCTAGAAGGGTGAGAAACAGTTCAGCAGAAGACAATGGGCTGGGAATGGACTCGGAGGACCAGAGATGACAATTAGCTAATCCTAGGCCATCTCTGGAGACTTCACTGCTCCCAACAAGCAGAACACCACTTTGCACAGAGGGGCATTCCTTAGGTTTCCTACCGTCAGTCTAGACCAATGCTGTGCCTTCTTCGATGTTCCCCTTGGGTGTTCCTGACACTTTCTACTCTCTGCAACAGTGGTGGTGACTCCCTAGAGTTGAGTATGCAGTCTGTTTCTTTCCAACAGGTACAGACTTCAACAACGAAGCACGTGAGTTTTTTGTGTTTCAATTAACTTCATGTATTAGCTATGCTTTCTATTTGTATGTATTGTTTAAAGGGAAGCACAGGAGACCTGAACATGAAGAGTACAGGGACAAAATGCCATAGAAAGCCATGTCATGGAGGACTTGAAAGCAGGGGAGTCACAGAAATGAGGAGCCTCTTCTAGGACAGGAAGATGGAAGACAGAATCCATAGAATGTTCTCTGGGAGTAAGGTGACCAAGCAATGGACTCGAGGACCCTTGGCTCCACGCAGCCTCACCTTCCGAGTCCTTGTACTTGTTTCCATGGCCTTCCACGCTCACCAGGGAATCCTTTTCAATCATGGGCAGTGTCAACACTGGGCAACTGTCCACAAGGATTTCCCTCTGCAGACACCGACCCAAAACCTTTGTGGAGAGCAGGGAATATTGCTAATTTTGCTCACACCAAGTCTCTCTTAACTTGGTGGCTGATGGCTCTCACAGGTGTACAAACATGGACCATAGCTACTAGGGTGCTCATCCTGCTCCTCTACCTTCCTAGAGGATTCATCAGGCAAGAAATTCTAGTGGTCCCCAAGTGTCTCCCAAAATTGAGCCTCCACAATTTGCATCCACATTGAGCAGAAATTCCTTGCTTGGCATTGAAACCCCACTGTAGTACATCTGCTAGTTTGTTTTTGTTTGTTTTTTCAATCAGTCTCAATTTCTTCTGAAGAAAACTATTTTTCTGGAAGTTGCTGCAGAGATTTGAGTCTGGACAGTCGTAATTTTGACCAGGTCACCTCATGCTGATCATGTCAGAGTAATAAAATGCATAAAATCACCCCTGGAGAGCCAGCAGACAGCCTGGGTATAGCTTTCTTCTCTTACTTTTGAATCTGCACTAAAACAAATAACTTCTCTGAGTTTCCATTTCCTCCTCTATCAAATGGACGTAATGATAGGGATAATAATGTCCCTACTAAATAACACACCCTGTCTGGCAGTGCATACTCTGAAACAAGTGTGATTGGTGTTTGCTAACCCAATTAGATTGTCTCTCATGCAGTCATGGGTGACAAAATAAAATACATACCAAGGCAGGGACTTTGCAGTAAACTTAATTTTAAAAGATACACAAATTGATTCCTAAGGGAGAAGTAAAGGAGAAGCAGACACAGTAAGGACAATATAGATGCAAGGTACATGGTGGAGAGAAGGAAAATACTAGATACAGTGCTCCAGTAACATGCGGACCTGAGAGAGAAAGCACACATTCCACTTCCCAGGACTGATGGCATCCTGCTGCAGCTCTGAGGCTCACCTGAAAAATCTCTTTGTAGAGACCTATAATCCTATGAGCCCTATCTCCATTTTCTTTTTTCTTTTCTTTTTTACTTTTTTTAAAGAGAGAAGGACAATGAGAGAGAGAGACAGAGAGAGAGACAGAGAGAAAGAGAATCAATTTTTTATTGAGTTTTCCACATGCCTTCATTGCTTGGAAACTTAGGTGTGTATGTCGGCGCTGGGGTTTGAACCCATGTACTTGCTCATGCCAGACAAGCACTGTAACCTCCGAGCCACCGCTCTAGTCATATCTCCATTTTCTTAAAGGAAGTTTCCTGTAAAATCCAGTTACTTCAGTGAGTTCCTTGCTAATGAAGGGATTCAGAGAGTTTTATCTGCAAGTATCTTCTCCCTGTACTTCTGTGGTGGGAAGCCCTGCAGTTTTGATGATCCACTCCTAAAAGAAAAAGAAAAAAATCACAACACTGCTGTAGTAATTGAAATGATGAACATGCAAGACCTACACTTTCTCTTTTGTTTACAGCTGCTTGTCGGGAAAAAAGATACACAGTGAATGAGTGAATGGGGTAGATCAGGAGAAGGGAAATATGTCCATGAATGAGAATTGTCCAGGATATTAGCACATGTTAAGTCTCTTGGGACATCAAAGACTAATTTGAGGAATTGACAGGAAGCTGAATTGTAACATAAATCATATCATACCATGGCATTTGTACCACTCATTGATTCAACAAATAAAATATTATTATCTAGAACCTAAAAGCTTCCCTTAGAATGGGTTTAGTAAAAAAATCCTGAACAAGAATTTGATTGGTGTAGTTTAACTTTTGAGGTAAGTCCTACGTGCCCCAAAGATCCTAGGTGATAGCTGTGGTTATACTGCCTTTTTTACTGATTAATTAATTGATTGATTATATGCTAGGGATTGAACCTGGAGCCTTGCACATGCTAGGCAAGTCCTCCACCACTTTCTCTTTCTTTGGAGTATCAGTTTCTACAATTTTGGGACTGGGATCTCTAATTCTGCAGAGTTTAGAGCAATATTAACAAGGACAAATTCACCGAGGACATCAATGAGCATTCATTAGGGACACTTCTCAGACTCACATTTTCTTATTAGTGGTAACACATCCACACAAAAAGTGTTTTGTTAATGTATCTTGGAGACAGTGCCCTGATTCACGCAGTAGTGACTACCTTGATTCTTCATTTCTTCGTTCAGAAGGCCGTTCCAGTATCTGGCATACCAATAATTCTACATGGCATATAAGGATACAACTGGTGAATCCCAAGGCCGTGGACTCACTCGTGCACCTTCTTCCACAGCCAGATGCTATGTTGCACGTGAATTCATGGCTGTGGATTATGCATCCCATATTCCTCTAAGTACTGGTTGCAGAGGACATCCTAAAAATGAAATTGTCAGACCTCAGAGCCAGAACAATTTTCTGCTCCTAAGAGAGCAGATTTCTGGACATTTCATGAGGGAAAGCTGTGGGCTGGAAGTGCAGGTCTAGTGCAAAGCAGGTTGGAGCAATGGAGGCCTAGCACGCTCTAGGGTCCTCTTTGGTCCTCGAGGGCCTTCCCTAATGCGTGAATGGACTGCTGCTGCACTCTTCACTGTTGCTACCTACAGGGCCAAATAGGATACAGCTCAGGACAGGCAGTTCTGTACTTGAGGGCACTTTATACCCATGGTCGAGTGCAAGGTCTCTACCAAGTACCAGTAGTAGGCTATCTGCCCTGGGTCTCATGGCCTTACTCCAGTGTCTACCTTCTGATTTTCCCACTCAAACTCGCTACAAATTACATGTTGCAGTTTTTTCCATTGTCATGTTCACCATCACACTGTCTGTATTTCATGTGGCCTACATGAGTGGCCACAGATCACATTTTCCACCTTGGCCCTGCTGAGAGCAGTCAGACTTCCATTTTTACACAGTTTATAATCTGGAGGAGTTTACCTAAATGTTGACTGGATTGCCTCTAGGACTGTAGAAGGGATACCAGGCCTGGATTTTCCTTCTTCAGAGGAGAAGAAAGATGCAGCAATTAATCTGTACCTAGTGCTATTGCATCACTGACCACGGGATCTCCTAACACTTTACCTACAAACCCTGAGAAGATGCGGCTCTTAGCAAGTCTTCTACCACACTCATGGTGATACTACTAACGCTAGATGTTTTTCAAGGGTGATCTGATGGTTCTGAAAAAGAGGATGGTAAGTTACTATGAACTATTTCAGATCCTCTTTTTATTTATTTGTTTGTTTGCTTACTTATTTATTTATTTTTGTTGTGCTTAGGATCAATCCAAGGGCCTTATTCATGCTAAGCAAGTGCTCTGTACTAAGAACTTAATTCTTGATTAAGGTAGAAAAGGACTTATTCATCATATCAAGAGCCACTTGTCTGAAACTGAGGTATTCCACAGACATTACCCAACACCCAGGTAATTTTTCAGCAACCACACTCAAAATTTAATAACAATGTGATGGACATAACCACTCTTGCATCTTTTCATTCTCTTGGAGGGGCCAACAGCCACCATCATCCCAGGAAACGACACCATTTATAATTTACTATCTTAGTTGGTTAGTGAGGGAGAAATTTCAATGGCTTTATTGGAGCCTTAGCATTAGAAATTATAAATTAGTAATACATTAGATTATAATTTTCACATATAAAATTGTGTATGCAATGTGTAAGCAAGAAGAAATCAGACAATTGAATTGATTTACTAGTGAGATTTTCCCAAAATGGTAGATTCAGTAGCCTAGTGAGATATAGGGTGTGGAATACCAGTGTGCTCTGCCTTTGGGAGCCTGGGGATGGTGTTGGGGTGCATTAGGTGATATGCACCCCAGAAAACTGGTGGTCCGTGTGACGGGGATATCCCCTCCAAGGTCAGAGAGAGGTTCTATGTGGATACAGTTCAGGGAAACTGCAGCTGATGATACTAGAAACATAGAATAAACAAAACGCAAGGTGCCTCGGAGATTGAACTAAGAAAGATGGCTTACACTCTTATTGCTGCCCCCCTGGGAACTATCTCAGAACTCGCGGATGCTTTCACGCAGCTTTGCATCCTGTCACAGTTAACAGCTTGTAACTTAGTAATTATTGCATGAATAAATGTATTAGTGAATGTTTTCACACTCAGTAAGTAGCAGTACCGGGAACATTTCATGATATGTCCAAGAGAGAGAGTGTGGTTTTTTTTATAGAGTGTGGTTATTTTCACTTTGTCATGATAATGCAGATTAAAAGCATGAATGAAACTATAAAATGTAAGAACCTCTACGTTAGGAAGCAAATTTGTGTTCACATGTGTATTTTGTTTTCATTCTCTGGACTCATCATTAAGGAAATAACAACAGAAGCTTTTCCAGACAAGTAATAAGAAGTTAATTTCACAATGACATCAGCAATTCTATTTGGCAAATTCTATGCAAAGCAGAAAAACTTTATAGAAGTGATGTTCTATTAACTCTAGATCAGATTTTTATCCTGAAAAGTTATCTAAAAGAACGCTGATGCAGTAAAACGTATCCTTTTTAAAAATGTTCGATTGGCTGACAGCATGAACATCTCTAAGAAATCAAAATTTGAGGTCCGTAAACGTCTATGTTGGTTGAATTGCATGGTGAAGAATTTGCAGCTGGACGAAATAGGGACAGACTTTTTACCAATCTTACGTAATTTGCCACAAATTTGATCTAACTTCTGAAGAATTAGTTTAGAAGGGGAAGGAGAGATCTGTACTGTTCTACTCTACACTCACGGAAGAAAGGAAAAGAACAGAAAGACAGAGAATGTAGTTCGTACTCATATAACTGGTGCCCAGTAATGTCACTTCTTCTGGTTTAGCCCCTGAAGTATCAGACACCTGCACATCTCATGGCTCTGGCTCTCGCTTCGTGGGGAACAGGGCTCTATGTTCCATTTTCTTGTGTCTGCCTCCTCGTCTTTGCCAGCCCTTAGGTTAGGAATAAGCAAATGGCATAGTTCTGGTCACTGGCCTGGGAGGGACGTCTATAAGGACCTCCACCTACTGAATGAAAGGAACACACAGGAGCATGGTCCCTCTGCCTGGATGGTGGATCCACCTTTGCTCCTGGTGAGGTGCACAGAGTCCAGATTTCTTGATGTATAATATAATTAAGCTCATGATACAACTATGACAATTTTATTCAGGTTTTTTTTTAAAATTAATTTAAGCCAAATGTACATTCATGATTACAGCATTAATATAGGTTAAATTATGAGGGTATTTAAAAAGTGATAACCTTCGACCCAGGACTAGAAAAGCGGACAAAATATACAAGAAAATAAAATGGTGTGTAGCTGAGAGGAAAAAGTGTGCATAACAATGAATTAGCAGGAAGTAAATACCCTTGATTTCTCACATTGCTATGTAAGCATTTTGGCACTGACTGGATGGTTTATGGAAATGCTCCTTGATCACAGATGTTTTCTGCTTGCTTCCTTCATGACCCGAGAGCAGACTACGTAAAATAATCATACTGCCATCACTGAAGCAATGTTAGCACATCATTTCCTGCACAATATGTCTGTGTGAATAAATCATTAAAAGATTGGTACATTATTTAAAAGAATTATTCTTTTTCATGCTTTTATAGCAGTTACTTGATTGTATTAAATGATAACTTCCAAGAAAATTAATGCTGGACAATTTTTTTTTATTTTGTTAAATTTTTTATTTTGAGCAACCTTACAAGATTTTAACAAAATAATATAAAATGTGTATAAAATATGCATATATTCTGTTTTGTTTTTTTTTGTTTTTTTAGATAATTATTAAATATACTTTAATAAAACTTCATTGTATTATTGCTTGCAAATTTGTATCTACATTTAAATAATCATGAAAATTATCATCAAAATACTCTTAAAAACAGTGTTTTTCAGCATAAATGTTACAATTTAACTAATAAGGATAACCACAGACATTTCCTCTGAGAGGTGTAAAATAAATTAACACTTCAAACTATTTAGTAGATACCATGTAGAATCAACTATTCTATAACTGATCTGGTCTCAGGAGTTTTCCTGCTTGCTCTGTAGGAATTAACTAAGACTTAAGCCTTCATAAAGCTTTATTTTGGTTTTTAACTGACTTAACTGTTTTTTGGTTGAGGCATGATTGATTGATCACAGTAATAAAGGTATTTTCTGTCAAGTAGACTTCCTAGAGAATCAAACGGTCAAAAGCCATCTTAACACTCAACCAGATCAGAAAGACCACTCAGCAAGTTCATCCATTTTTCTTTTTTAAACTTTTGAACTGTGCTATAAAAGCAAATTGCTTTTGATTGAGGTCAATTTGGTATACATTGCTTATACAGATAAGGTAAAAAAAAGTAATAAAATTCAAATTCAAGTTAAAAAATAATGCTGTACTTGAGTAAACAGCTAATTGATTTTTAAGTAGTTTCCTTGGAGCTTAAATTATTACATAATTTTATTTATTCGATATTGAAAGAAACTGAAATACCAGAGAAATCAGGAAAAAGGAGGATAGAACATCAGCAACCAAAATTTTTCACGGTTGTGCTCAAAGCTAAATTTTCTCTGAGGATCATTCACCATTCTGTGGTGGTCCCTCTGTCACAGAAGCAGGGAATAGTCTTTTTTTTTTAATTTTATTTTTGAACAACCTTACAAGATTTTAACAAAATAATATAAAATGTGTATATATTCTGGATATTGCAATTATCCCCAGGAGTGCCCCCCCAATTACCCTCCCTTATCCCTCCCTTCCCCTTCCCATTATAACTCTAAAAAAAGTATTAGATTGTAAAGCATTACATCTTATCTGGATTTAACTCATGCTACTAGACCAACTTTCTCACTGTCCAGGGTCTAGTCCCCACCTCCACAGATGAGTGGAGACAA